>JAQGBW010005005.1:0-12746 GCA_034698625.1 Julus scanicus
AAACTGTTTGAAATAATAAAATTCCAGAAACTGTCTGAAATAATAAAATTCCAGAAACTGTTTGAAATAATAAAATTTCAGAAACTGTTTGAAATAACAAAATTTCAGAAACTGTCTGAAATAATAAAATTCCAGAAACTGTTTAAAATAATATAATTCCAGAAACTGTTTGAAATAACAAAATTCCAGAAATGATATAACTTATCATAAACCTAAGAGTTTTCTTTAACCCTAAACAAACTAATTTTGGGCTGGCAGCAATACGATGTTCAAAACAAAATTTGATAAAAACTCAAAATGTTACCTAATCTGATCTGTTCGCTTAAAATTTTCAAAGATTTAAATACTTCGGGTATTTGTATGCTGATAAGTCTCTCTATGTTGGTACCTTTCCGGCATTCGGTGTTTTCAAGCAACAAATTCGCTGAGTTTAAACATTTGTCAACTGAGGAACAAAAAACGTGACCTGGATGTTTCTAAGTTTGCCAGTATTAGTGACAAGCATCAGAAACAACAACAACAAGAACAACAACAAGAACATCAGCAGCAACAACAGTAACTGATGGCAGATTGTGGAGAGGGAGCAACGGCAACATTGGGCGATTTTAAGCCAACTACTAACACACGCGAGGACATAGGTCACGAAAGCGGATGCACTCGTACATATAACTGAAACCCATGCACATCCGAAAAACATAGAAGGCAAAAAACACAACACGACGATGGGGCCACGAGGTTGCGATTGGTAGAGTGGAACTTGACATTGTCGTTTTCAACAGTTAGGGAATGTCTGGAGCAGTGTTTTGAGAAAAAATTCTCCTCCAAGACGGAACGCTTCGAAGCTATGGTAACGAGAACCGCATTCAGCAGTGCAAACAGTCGGTTTATTTAGGGTTATTTTTTTCATTTTTAATAACTGGCGACTGAAAAAGGTCTGGTAAGTTTAGAAGCTAAATTCATTGAAATTGCTGGAATGCGGCTCGTTACCACGCAACCGAGGCTGAACGTCCGAGGTCGTGGTGGAGGGATGGAAGGGGGGCCGGGACGGCATTACCATAATGAGGAAAAATCTATTACAAAATAAATAACAGCTGCTTACACGTTAAATTTTGGATATATTGCTGTACAAAACATTAATAATAATATTAGTAATAATAATGAGGACAACGGCATGAGATAACATGGCTTTGCATGTGCCTCCGAGACGTAAATTTCATTTTCTTACACTTCAGCTATTAAATATATCACCCATCCACCTGGACTCACGGAAAAGAGGCTGTGGGAAGGGGAATAAACGATGGCTGGGGACTGTCGACGTGTAGCGAACGACGAACAACACGAATAGGTCACGAACGACGTATGCTGATATGTGCCGGGGTGGAAAAATATCCTAGTATACCTTATTTTGGTCGACCGTCAAATTGGGCATTCCGAAGAAGGTGGTCAGCCACGTCCCACCCGTCTCGACTCACGTAAAGCCTGGGCGTGTTGCGTCCCAGAACGAAACTGAAAAAAATCGATGATAGAACGGCAGTGACGTTGTAGCCTTAAGTTACCACGCATTAGACATATCTCGGGGGACGAAAACATCCCGTTCGTTCGCACATTGATCGTATTGGGCCATTTTTGTTTATCACACTGTTTTCTTTCCAGCAGCTAGGGAAAGCGGGTATAGGTTAGTCATAATCACCTTAACCGTCTCGGCGCGAGACGATATGTGTTGCGATGAGCCGATAGATCAACTACAAGTCCTCCTCGCACTTGGGAATGTCGAAGATCTCGGCGAAGAGCGGTGGTAGCTTGAGCTTCATCCAATGCATGCGGAACCACTGGAGGTGCTCGTTGTGCTTGTGACCCAATTGCTTCATCTCTTCGAGTTTCACAATCACGTTGTTGAAGAAGTTGCTATCACCAGCGTGGTTTCGCTCCATCTGAACCTTCAGGGCTCCCAGAAGCTTCTCCTGCTGCTGCTCAACGAACTTATGATCGGAAACACCCAAGCGATCTGAAAACAAAATAATTGCTCGGACGTGAAATTTCAATACTAAGATAGCCAGCCATCAAGGAACCTTTGTTCAGAAATTTACATTTTCTATCAAAATCAAGTCTCTTAAATCATTCCAACCAACTACCGTATTTTACGGACTATAAGAAACACGTACTTTTTTCTTCAAAAAATTGCCTCCAAAATTCAGGTGCGTCTTATACTAATTGTTTTTTTAAAAATGTTTAAAATTTAAGGTGCGTCTTATAGTCCGTAAAATACGGTAACCAGAAGTTTTTGGGCAAACGTTGGATCATGGACCGACGTTATGATGCAACTCTACCATTTCCTAACTATGCCAACATAAATCCAATGTTGGCCCAACATTGAGTGTTACTTGGGAAGTCAAATCAGATTTAATAGAAGAACAGTACAGTGCATTTGAATCTTACCTGCCCTCAACAGCACAACAGCCGAGAACACTCCAATCTCCGTATCGTTCAAATGCAGGTTGCTGAACGTGATCGCTAATGTGAATAGAGCCGTTACAAAGTCGTGCTAATGAAATTAAAAAAAGAGAATAATTCATAAACACATCCAGGATTATTCAAATATATAAAGCTTTTTGATATTGCTAAATTAAAAGTTTATTAAGATGCGAAGCAAATCGGCACGCTTACATCAAACACCAAGTCCAGTTGCTGCCTCGTAACGTAACTGCCATCGCTGAACGTCAGGGTGTTGTCTACTGGGGAAAACATGCGGCTAATGTGCACCAGCCATATCTCGAAGAAGCCGCTCTTGATGAGGATCAGTTGGTCGTCCTGTGAGAGATCGGAGAAACCCGGTACCCGCTTGGCAAACTCCACCACCCGTTGGACGGATGGGGTGACGTATACGGCGAAGTGCTGCCACATGGAGATCTTCTGCTGCTCCAGGCTGTCTGTCGTGTCCTGGCTGGACTCTGCGTCTACGTGGAGCTCGTTCATGCTCTGAAATTCATTTAAAGGCAAAGCACCGAGCAAATTCTCCGATTAATTCACGGCTCTGTAACCTACGATACATTTACGGAAGGTGTCGAACACAAAACGTGTGCAGATAAGCAATTGCACACACGTAAAAAGATAGATGGCCAGTTGAAAACATTAATCAACAAGATGTTTGAACTGGCCATCTATCTTTGTCTACTACCGCAGAGGTGCAACTACTTACCCAGACACGACCGATCCGTTCAAGCCACAGTAACTTACGAAAACTGCCGGTTTACGGACCAGGCCCCGGGTCCTCTCCTCCGTGTAGGCGCAGTTGAGGTGATGTGCCTGGGAGATGGTCAAGGTGGTGTCGTACATGGCCAACTGTTTGTTATCCTGTTCCCTCGCCGATTGGTCAGCTTCGGACTGCGTAACCCTTTGTTCGTCGTTTCGCTCTCTAGATCGCTTGGGAACACGGCCGTACCGCACAGCTTAGAAAAACACAGAAACGAGTGTCAAATATGTGTGGTGGGGTAATGAAAGGTGGGGTAAGATAAAAATGCAAAAGGATAAATTTCAATCTTTTTCACAACAAGCAATATGATTTTCAATCAAATGGACACGCTATACCATCGTCTTTGGCCCGAGCGAGACGTCCATTAGGACGAGTGGTCTTTGTGCGGCAACTTGAAGAAGAAAGGGACAATGTTCAGAATTTGCATTTCAATTTTTCAATTTACAGGGTTGCCAGTTTTTTACAGATTGGTCTTGCCTGACTTTGGCTGACCATTATGGCAATATTTCCTGACATTTCCTGACTTCTAAAAATATTTTTTCTGACCATATTTCAATAACTTGACAAAATTTTAATTATATTTAAAAATGTACAAAGGCGTTTCAAAATGCACAATTCAATTGTTACACGAGAGAAATTTTATATCTACGATTACACTCCCCAACAGCTGCATTAGATTCAAGATTTAAAAAAAAAACATTGTCAATAGTAGGTATAAAGACTTATTTTTTTTGTGACTTTGCCTGACGTTATTTTCCTTGCCTGACTTTTCCTGACTTTGCAGAAACTGGCAAACCTGAATTTATATTAATTCAATCAAAAACAATTTAGTGATGTTCAATTTTTGAGATCGTACTGCCGTTGAAGCGGCAATTATCGGTTCAATCCTGAATTTATAAAAATGATCAATTTGTAATATGATTTTTCCTGACTTTTCCTGACTTTACAGAAACTGGCAAACCTGAATTTATATTAATCCAATCAAAAACAATTTAGTGATATTCAATTTTTGAGATCATGCTGCCGTTGAAGCGGCAATTATCGGTTCAATCCTGAATTTATAAAAATGGACCGCAATGGTCAATTTGTAATATGATTTTGCAATTTTGCAATTGCTGGGAGGGAAGATATGATAAAAGTTTGACGTCGCCCTTATAGACTTCTCGTTAGAGACAAAATACGTGTTGTGAATGGATGTTTTGGAGTTTTTCTCCTCGGTTGCACTTACAGTCGCGGGACATGCCCACGGATAGACACTTTTTGAAGCGGCAGTACTGACATCGGTTCCTGTTGAGTCGTATCACCATACACTTGCCATCCCGGAGACATCTGTACTCGATCTGCTTCTGGATGCTGCGGCGGAAGAAGCCCTGCGGACCCACCCGGCCACCAGGGAGCGACGTTAGTCTCACAAAAGCGAGAGAAGAGAGAAAAAACGACGGAAAACGAGGAGATGATAGGGATGGAAGGACCATGGTGACAGAGACGACCAATTTGGGAAAAAGGAAGGAGAAAATGAAGATGATGAGGGTTTCAGGAGGATTGCGAGGAGGCAAGAACAGAAAAATAAGAAAACGAGCAAAGAACGAGTGATGGAACAAAAAAAAGTGAAACATGTCTCAAGAGCACTTTTAAAAGACACAGTTTCTGAAAGGAGAAGCCACTCTCGGTTGCAGGCAAGCAACGGGCTTCACCCCCATTTCCGGCCTCATCATGGCATTCCCTCACAGACAACAACCGAAAAAGTCTGAAAGGGAATTTCCCTGAAGAGGCTGGCAAAAATAACAGTAAACCAGTCCTTGAATAAAGCAGCTTGACATGCAATGATTTCGTATTGCAATCCATTGGCATCGAGAAATGCTGGTTGCGGAAACCGAGCGAAAGTTTTACTTTTCAAGAGCTTCTTCGAAAATCTCTTCTTTTTTTGTACTGCCATTAAACAGAATACGAAATCATTCCTTTTAACAAGTCAGGAATATATTGCTGCTGAAAACTAATGATAACTCTAGACAGAGTCCCGGACTACGCTAACGGGTGATCCGTAACCCCGGTGCGGACTATTTATTTTTAAAAATTGCTTTTAGACAATTGTGAACATGCGTGTTGGATGTGTTAAGAAGGTAGTAAGGCCCATGGTAATTGTACATGAAAGTCATTGAAATTTAAATTTTTATAATTATTAACGGTACAACAGTGGTTCCATCTTTCAGGGGTAGCACACAACTTGCGTTAGTCATAACTTCTTTATTTCTGGCAAGATTTTAAAACTTTTAAAAGTATTGTGCTAGTTTTTACTAGCACAATACTTTTATAACACATTTATAATTTTTGCAATTGAAAATTTAAAATGATTTTAATGGAACATATAAATAGCACCCAAAGGTGGCGAAGAACCCTCTTAACACATCCAACATGTGATTATATTTGTTATAAACGCAATAAACAGCCTGTACTGGAATTATGAAACACCATGGGTCCATGTATAATTTTTCCACTTTGGGTATCACAAATACGAAATTGTACGCATATAATTTCAGTATTTCAGATAAGACGAGAATGATGGGAGTCAAATTATCATTAGTACTGATTTTAACGTGCATTTTGATATGATCAATGGGGGAGGGGGGAGTAAAGAGGGGAATAAAATTACATGAGTTTGGACTCTCAAAATTCATTTTCGAGAGTAGGAAAAAAAAAAAAAAAGGTAATCATTGATATTATCATCGGACATCATTCCTTTGAAAGGCCCATCAGTGGGGATACAACTATGAAAAAAACCTTTAAATCGAATCTTGATAAGGTAAAAGTGAGGGATTACATGACGAGACTAGAGACCCTACTTTTAAAATGGGCTTTCTTCCCCAAAAATTCATTCTTCGTGTGTCTCCCCACATGTCCACCCAAACAGACCTTGCCCTCTGTACTATCAACCCCTCGAGCCAAAAGTCTTGTTTTCAGAAGTTTTTCAGAGTTGAATAACCTACCTAGATCCTAGCTGTGGGATCACCTAACGGTACCTAGGAAAGTTATCAGGTGGGGTCCTTTACCTCATATCGTGGTTTTTGATAGGGGAAAACCGAGGGGAAAATATGATGAAAAACCAAAAGGAAGTCTGGGGGATTCAGTTGAAAAGAAACTTGGATTCCGACAAGGGGCACCCCACGTCTTATAAGGGTGATGTAACAGAGGGGGAACATTATTTTACACTTTCGCGTTTTTATCAAAAAAATTTGAATATTGACAATGCTCAAGATCTACCTTAACCCAGACCTAGCTCCACTTTCAACCCCAAAAACTTTCCCCTGCTCTAAGTTACTTCCTGGTCCTCTCATTTCCCTTTCTAGTAGACCGTAACTTAACTCCCAGCCTTTTCTTCCCCAAAATCCAGATCAAATTACCATATTTATTGAAAAACCTCGGAAATTTTCAGTTTGGTACCTTGCTTCCAAATAAGTCCAGAACATCTGGTTATTTTTTAATACAAGGTGATGGTTTTCATTTCAATTGTTATAGGACCTTTTCAATTATGTTTTTTTTGTTCATAGAACATTTTTAATTATTTTCAGTTATTTCTAAATCTTTACATAGGCCATGTTTTGGTCATAGGACACTCCATAACATGTCCTCTTGGTCATATGACATTTCTAAATTTTAATATGACGTCATCTTGGTCATAAGACATTTCTAAATCTAAACAGAGGCCATGTTTTGGTCATTGGACACTCCATATGATGTCCTCTTGGTCATAGGACACTCCATAACATGTCCTCTTGGTTATAAGACATTTCTAAATTTTATCAGAGGCCATGTTTTGGTCATTGGACACTCCATTTGATGTCATCTTGGTCATAAGACATTTTTAAGTGTTTACAGAGGCCATGTTTTGGTCATATGACAATCCATATGATGTCCTATTGGTCATAAGACAGTTCTAAATTTTAACAGAGGCCATGTTTTGGTCATTGGACATTCATGATGTCATTTTGGTCATAAGATATTTCTAAATCAAAACCGACAGTAGTTAAAATTTTACATATTTTAAAATTTGCATTTACTTGAAACATTTTTGAATATAAAATGTATATATTTTCTAAAGTAAAAAATGTAATATTGTATTTGTAGCAGCTTTGAAATGTTTTATAAGTGCAGGTGTTTATAAGATTTTGATGAGGATGGTAGTATAATCGATCACAAATACTGATTTTCTGCACGGTCATGGGCCAGTGATATTGCAACACTGGTCGAGGAGGGAGTTAGGGCTTGGGCCAGGTGTTATTTTAGGCAATCAACTACAATGGGAGGGATGGGGGGGGGGGGGGGCAGAAGTTTCAAAATGCACGTCAAGTCATTTTTCAGCAGCAATTTTTGAGAAAGAAGAGGGTGAAAATGAGGGGAGCGGCTATGGCCATGTCTTCCGTACTTACCTTGCAACCTTCGCATGACGTCACTCCATAATGGTAACCGGAAGCTTTATCTCCACATACTTTGCAAGGTACAAATGCCTTGGAAGGTGTGTTACTGTTGGAATCTGCTGCTGCGAAATTTTGATCTGAAAAAATAAGAGGAAAATAATTACTATATCTCTTGAAATCTTATACAACAATTTTGCACTTTTTTTTTTATAAAAATATGTCTGCACAATAATTATATCATAAATATATATTATAATATGCATTAATATAGTATATCCTTAAGGACACATGCTAACGTGACAAATATTACAAACTTTAATCAACAGAATAAAAGTCTTAGACAATTTTACCAAAATCTTACTTTTTAATTCAAATTTGATAAATATCTGCATTGTTAATGTTGCAAAAAATATGTATAACATGAATGCATATTACATAATAATTTGTGTTCAATTCAATTTATTACCCAGAATATACAAACAAACAAACAAAAAGTAAAATTTACATCTCAAGTGTATCGATCTTAAGAATTATCAAATGTTTAAATACTAAAGCTATTCATATTTCAATATATTATCAAGTATTTTCAATTGAAAATTATTAAACATTTTAATGTAGAAAATAGTTATGTATTTTCAATTTGGAATTATCAAATATTCCAATCTTAAGAATTATCAAATCTATAAACACTAAAACTGTTCATATTTCAATATTTTATCAAGTATTTTCAATTAAAAATTATCAAATATGTAAAACATAAAACTGTTCAAACTTCAATATAATATCAAGTATTTCAATTAAAAATTATCAAATATTTAAATCCTTAAACTGTTCATATTTCAATATATTATCAGATATTTTCAATTAAATATTATTAGTTTCCCACCCTAAAACATTTTCAAAAATATAACATATCTTGGAAATGTTACTAGCTAAAAATGTTAAAAATGTGTTAACTCAACAATGTTTTAACTCAACAATGATAACCAAATTCAAAGGTTTCAATATTTCAAACCTTATAAAAGGCCTAAATCTCAGAGTTCAACTTTTGCAAAAACAAGTGTTAAAAACCAGAAACAAACATATACAAAACCCCCATTTGAATATGTTTATTATTTCCTCAGCCTTATTGGGTGATTAAAACGGGTTTTCCAGCTGCAAAAGCCATGAAAATTGTTCATTAAGTTCATGACAAGTATGTTTTTATATTTAAGCCTTTTCCCCCTTCAGGCGGTTGTTTCACCTTCGAGTGGCTAGGTGTCGCCTCTGCTCTCGCCTTCATTCGCCACCTGGTGGTAACCGTGGCAGCACTAGAAGGTAGATGAGGGTCATTCACCCCTGTAAAATCATCACCTGAACACACACACACAAAACTAACGGTTTCTCAGAGTGCGGTTACCTGAATTACAATTAAGAGCACGCCCATACATTGCGAGATGAAAACAACCGTAAGGGGGCAGCACGAGGGATTTTCCCTCATATACTACCTGTAATTAATGATAAAAAATGTCTAATTGGTCAATTAGCATTTCAAATAGGATGTGTATATGGCAGTGACCGTTAAGGCGTGGATCCTTTATAATGACAATAATGACTCCATAAAATTGAGACAAAGTTTTTGTAATTTCAAAATGTTTGTAAAACTTTGTTTTTATCATTTTAATATTAAGAAACTAGAAATGCAACAAATGTTTGTTGCCTTTTTTTTTAATTTCTTTTCTTACAAAAGTGACAAACTGTTTAATCAACATTGAAAATTGGAATTTTTGATATGGAAATATTTTTAAAAAAAATCAAATTTAGATATTTGATTATTTTTTCAATTTTTAAAATCAAAATGTTTGATAATTTTGTGAATAAATAAAAACATTTTAAAATGGTAATATTTAAATTTTAAGATGGTTACCAGGTAATATTTGATTTCTAAGTTTGTTACCAGGTAATATTTGCTTTTTAAGTTTGTTACCAGGTAATATTTGAATTTTAAGTTTTTTACCAGACAATATTTGATTTCTAAGTTTGTTACAAGGTAATATTTGAATTTTAAGTTTGTTACTAGATAATATTTGATTTTTAAGATGGTTCCAGGTAATATTTCAATTTTAAGTTTGTTACCAGGTAGTATTTGTTTCCAAGTTGGTTACCAGGTAATACTTGATTTTTAAGATGGTAATATAATTACGTATTTAAACAAAATTCAGATAGTAATATTTGAAAATTTTTAAGACTGAAATATTTGAAAAATTTTAAGGTGGTAATATTTGAAAGAATTTAAGACTGAAAAATTTGAAAGAATTTAAGACTGAAAAATTTGAACAAACTTAAGACTGAAATATTTGAATATTTTTTAAATGAGCTATTCCGCAATTTACGAGAAAAAAAAGTTTACTTATAAAGCTAAAAACTTGGTATTTTTATCAGTAATCCAAGTTATATTTCCGGAATGCAATCTAGATGGCGCTACAGTAAAATCATTTCTAATGTTCAAAAATGTGGGATGGTGAAACATGTCCATCCATGTTTAGAAAAAAGAAAAAAGGGTGTGATGACAAACACCTTAGTGGTTTCATCAAATTTATAAAATTTGAAGTACAACTTTTCTCTCCAGCAATAAATCCGGTTCACTTTTTTATCTTAATTAAAAAAAAAAAAATTTAAAAAAAAACATGGTTATATATTATGAACAGGATTAAAGTTTAAGATTTGGTTCCGGGAAAAATCGTAATTATACTTTCATAGTAACAATGTTCCCAACCTGCTTTCGGTTGACCTTCAATCAAACAATCATAATAAAGATATAAAAACACGCCTTGAAATCAACCTTTTTTTATTATTCATAACGGGTCACGGAGAAATATTTTATATCTTATTTTTTTAAAGAAAATTCCAAGAAATAATTTCTTTAACCCTTTCCTTATCTTTTGAATAAAACTTATAACAAACGGGAAATACACAATTATTTCGATACAAATAAATGTGTGTACTCCATATTTTGCCAATTTTGAATTTTTAAGATCTTATTTTTAAGATATTTTTAAAATATTATTTTTCAAATATAAAATTAATTGAAAAGCTATTAAATTTTAGCAGAATAGTTCATATCTGTCTAAAAACATGTTTTATGTCCATTTTAAAAAAAAAAAGTTTATCACTTCTAGACACAACAATTTCTTTAACAAAAAGTTTGACTTTTAGTCTAATTTTTTCCTGATTTTTGTTTTTCCCCAAATTTTTTAAAACTACATAAAAATCAAGTCATGGAAAATTAAACAATTATTTACACAAAAAAAAAAAACGTTTTCTAATGCTAATGTCTAGCATAAATTCGTGAATATTTGATATAAAAACTTGTTTTTTTAATTGGAATCGATTGATTTTTATATAAGGAAGCATAAATTTCAGTTTTAACGGAAGCGGAATAACTTTGTATAAAATTTCAATAACAAACCGCTCCTTTTAAAATGCAATATTTTGGGGAAATGTGGTGAAAATGCCAGATAAGATATCCTGGAAAATTGAAGGATATCCGTTAGAAATGTCATTAAAAACGCCCTTAATTATCACCTTTTGTTATGGAAAATAAGTGATATGTGATGAAATGTCATCGAAAATTTGTCACCTTATTTATTTGGCAATAGAAGACAGTGGCCCTATACCCAGGGCATGTTTATAAGGGCCACAATGCAACTAATATAGCCCTTGAAGCTTGAACCCAAAAGTCCCAGTGCATACAGAGTGCGTCGAAAATTTGATCACTAAGCATTTCCTTAAATTTCCCTGAATTTCCAGGGAGCTCAGACATAATATGGGCTATATGGCCCCTTCTAATTTTTCCACCCGGGGGTATATACATGTATATAAGGGCCACAAAGTCCCTAATGTGGCCCTAAACAATCCAGCGTATACAGAGTGCGTCAAAAAAATTGATCACTACACATTTCCTTAAATTTCCCTGACTTTCCAGGAAGCTTAGACATTTATATGACCTAATATGGCCCTATGTCCTTTTTCCACATGTATACAAAGGCCACAATGTCTCTAATGTGGCCCTAGACCTTCCAGTGCATACAGAGTGCGTCAAAAAAGTTGATCACTACTCATTTCCTTAAACTTCCCTGACTTTCCAGGGAGCTCAGACATTTATATGACTTAATATAGTCTATATGGTCCTATATAATGTTTCAAGCTGGTGATATTTAAAGGTATATATACACATAAGATTCAAAATGTCACTAATGTGGCTTTAGACCACCCAGTGCATACAGAGTGCGTCCAAAAAAGTGGATCACTACGCATTTCCTTAATTTTTCCTGACTTTCCAGGGAGCTCAGACATTTATATGACCTAATATGGTCTATATAATTTTTACACCAAGGGCCACAATGTCACTAATGTGACCCTAGACCACCCAATGAATACAGAGTGCGTCAAAAAAGTTAATCATTGAACATTCCTTTAACTTTCCCTGACTTTCCAGGAAGTTAAGATGTATTTGAATAAAGACGGAAGAAAACAGTAAACTTGTTTGGCCCCTCGTTCCCCCAACCCCGAATATCCATAGTTACGTACCTAATTTGGTTACTTTTTTATTATACAATAATTCATGCACCTACCTTTAAAAGAGCTATCCATTGTCGGTTGTTGTGGTTGGTGCAAATCAACCCCCACTCCTCAAACCCCCCTTATTTTCCTCCTCCTCTTGAATTAATAATAAAAAAGCAGTTACGGTAGGCCTATCTCTCTCGGCGTATTGTTTAAGAAATGTTGGGACAAGGTCAGGCCCGGTTATTCACCCCAAAACACAGCACTTTTCTTCCTTCTTCAAATTTTCATTTTTCCTCTACCCTTGAACTTGAGTTGCCAACGCACCTGTGTAGGCAATAAGCCAAAAAAAGCGAACGGGGCGCCCCCTCACCACAGGAGCAGGAAGGGACATCATTACAAGGGAAAAATCACCCGTTAACTATATTAACGATGATTGGTTATGTATGGGACATAGTAAGGTAAGAGGGGCGGTCAAAAAGTCTTGCATATTCATTTATTATTCGAAAACCAGATGTCGTACAAAAAAACTGAAATAGCCA
>JAQGBW010005006.1:0-12744 GCA_034698625.1 Julus scanicus
ATTACTAAAATAAGAAAATTAATTGAAATAAAACCACTCTCCATTTTGTCCCATTCCTCCTGCGCGCAGGTGGAATGCAATGCATGGCAGGAAGAATGGGACACTGTTTTTAAAACGAAAATATAAAGGATTTTACTGCACTAAATTAATTTTTTTTGATTTATTTGCAATAATAGGATCACTCTTTACCTTTAAGCAGGATTTTTTTACGAAAACTAATGAACTATTGAAAATGAATTAACATCAATGCCAAATGTGTAGATTTCCCCGCAATTTTGATCTACCTCCGCACAGAAAAGGCTGGGGAAGCTTCAGAATGACATTAACTTTTGTAGCCATGTTTATGACTTCATTATCAGTAAATTTAAAACTCACAGTATTCTCCTTTCTTTGAAAAAAATACATTTTAGCTACTTCAAGTTCATACTCACATTATTTTTCTTGGCAAATCTCACCAATACAAAATCACCAGCTTAAACATCAAACAAAAAAAGAACAGTTGCACGTGCGACCTCCTGCACATGCTAAAATTCTAAAAGCAAAAATGCATTGAATTCCAGCAACAAGGATGTCCCATTCCTCCTGCACTATTTTGTCCCAATCCTCTTACCACTAGGTATTTGTCTTAAACACACCATAAGATTAAAAGGACCTGGCAGATTTATGCGAAACATCTGATAACATCATAACCATCCTAACTACTTATAATGTACTTAATTAGAAAACGTTTCCTTGATAAACGATACTTTTAGAAGAGTTTAAAATCTGAAGTATAAACGTACTTTTTGGTAGTGAAATCACACTTTTACTTCCCATATTCTTTTGTTTCATCTGAAGTCCACCATGTTACACAAGAAAATGGGGGAACACAAGTGCAATGTAGTAGACACACGGGTATTACACTTTTTACCCTTTTAAATTTTAAATTATTGGCAATGTCCCATTCCTCCTGCATCCCATTCCTACCCACTCTCCCCTATATTTATCAAAAAAGCTCGATTGCTATGTTTCATTCTTTTTTCTCTATTATTTCCCATCCAGTAGACTTTGTATTAGATGATTTTGCACTGTTAATCTTATGATATAAATAAGATATTACAGTTTACTATATCTATTGCAATTTTCTCATTATTAGGTGATTCGGATGATGCGGGTGCATTTCAGCAACCAAAACGATTTAAAAGATGTGAAATGAAACTTGACACTGATCCTCAGAAGGTAATTTGCTTTCGGTTTCATGAAATAAGTGTTAATAACAATACTAAACAAGTAATGGATTTTGTTATTAAATAAAACAAAAGTGAAAATGAGAAGACTTATTTGTATTCAATATATGACTGGCTACAAACACAACATTGATTTTAAGTAGGTGCATAAAATATGTTTAGTGAACAACTAGGTTAGCTTAGTTTTATTTCATTCAATGCACTTAAATGATACTTACTTAAAAAAAACTTACCAAAAAAAGTTTAGTCTTGCCTCCATTTAATGTTAGTGAAGATTTAGCACATGACGTTTTCAGCTTCCTAACAGTGGCGGCTCGTAGAAACGCTATGGAGTAATGTTGTGAAGCAGCCTGGCGTGCAGCTTTCTATGTGCACCTGCGCACACCAGTCAAAAACTGCGCCGCTGGACCTGTGAAATGCACAGTTCCATAAAAATTTTTTATGCCTAAAGAATTAAGAAAAAAGACTCGTTGTATTAAATGTTATCAACGATATCAAGTGATAGGGGGTGCTGTATTTCCACAGTGCCTATATATGAGCCGCCACTGCTTCCTAAACTTCATAGCTGTAAGGCAGTACACCTGGTTCCGATTAAAAGAACAGGCTTTAATCGCAGTCCTCAATATTGAACATGCGCTTCGCATACAATAAATTCGAATTGGAATTGCACAATGGTTACGAGCACGGCAGGTCAATCCTTGTTCAGCACGGCTCTGTGTGACTTTGGTCCTTCAAATACGTTAACTCGGGTCCGCGTAGCCTCGTTGTCCTTTCGAGGTTCTTAGGCGCTCCTAGGAAGTCGGGTGTGTTCACTGCTTGGCACTTCTGCTTCACACTTCCACTGCTTGGCACATCTACTTCTGTCTTCATGCAAAACAGTCTGCGTCAGCAACAGTTAGTGAGTGTAGTAATGTGTACTCAGTTTAAGAGAAGGAATTCTTCAAAGGTTTTGGCTTTTGCGGTGAAGGGATTATCATTGAGGTCAGGTATGGTTAGTACAGGTTTTCTTGGGGTAGATACGGGCAGGCACATGGCAGGATACATCCAAATTCGTCAAGGAAATCCCTCGTCCTTTTCTTCCGCTTTCTGTCTTCTATACTGCTCCTCTGTCTCGGTAGGCTGTCTCCTTTCATGTAGCTCAAACTCTAGTTTGATCGGACACTCAGCTTCCTCTCTGGGCTATCGTTTATCCTCTTGAGATTAATAATAGGTAGTGAACTGCAGTCATGATTCTTGTTTTTATTTAGTGTCATTTGGTCTATTTCCGAAGAAGTTTCTTTTTCCCTTCTATATACTCAGGAATTCAGTCTTTCCTTATGGCTGCTTCTTCTTCCCAGATCCCTAGTTGAATCCTTTGTTCCGCTTTTCTCTCGGGTCTTCTTTCCTTTTTCACCCTTCTGCACACCCCGGAGTCTTCTGCTGGTCTGCCCTGATTTGTTGTTCTCCGTTTTCCTCTTCAAATTATCGCCACCTGGCGAGTAATTTGTGGAATGATGATTGACGAATTTTTTTCCCTTTCCGAAGGTCGTCTGGTGTGTGATTAATTTATTTTTAATTGCCCCAGTAAATAGTACTATTAGCACCTGGTTGTGTGCCAAAACCAGTTTTCATTTGGTTGCGGCGGGTGCACGACCTTGCGGTCAAATAGCTAGATCACCCGTTACATCTTAACAGTTTTTACTGCATAGGATCTGGCTATAAACTGTAGTTTTGCACTGACTGAGTACTGAAATGGTATATTTACTAATAGCAACAGTTTTCCACTTTTATTTTTCCTATTATTTATTTTAAATTTTTGGGTGAAACTTTTGAGTTGGTAAAGTTCAGGCTGTTCCTGTAGGGTAGAATCCAGGTGGGGTGTGTTCTACCGGGTGTTTGTCAACACTCTGAGGTTCGGTGGCTGGCGGAACATGGGATCCTCCGGTAACACAAGTCTGTTAAAGTCCCTTTTTCCCGCCGTTTCTAGTGGTCATTCTGTGACTATCCATATCAGGGGCAGAATGATCAAAAAGGCTAGAAACAATATTTAAGTAAATGTGTATCTCCCGAGGGTCAGTTGGACAACTAACGAAGGTTGCGATCTCCTGACAACTATATAGAGTGGCAGGATCACATAAGGTGTATTCTCATGGAGCGGGGTGTCTGGAAAGTGGTAGTGCAGCCCAAGCCAGATCCTATGGATGACACATGGGATGAAATCAACTCGAAAGCCATCAGGCTTTTAGGGCAATGTCTAGGGAGTGACAACATCGCTTTGACATCTTCTGAGACAACGGCGCGAGGTCTTTGGGAGGGCCTTAAGGTCAACAATAGTAAAGCGCCGGCTAGCTCTGATATTTCTCTGAAGCGGCAACTTTGGAATAGCCGATAGACCACTGGAAGTCTAAATGACTTCCTCGCTCCGGTAGAGGGCACTGCCCGTCAGCTAAAACTGCTCGATGAACCGGTCCGAGACAGAGACCTTGTAGCAGTTCTTCTCTGCGGGATGCCTGAAAGCTGGGACAGTTTTGTTGCTGCACTAGAAGCAATTGACCCGAAGGTTGCGACCAAAGAGTATATCATCTCGCGTCTCCGACTTGAGGATACAAAGAGGAACGACCGGAAGTCAATGCGCTCAGACAGCAAGTCAGCGGTGTCTGGCAGTGCTGAGGTTGCAACAAAGAAGTCTAAAAAGAAAATGACTTCTGGCAAGAAAGAGACACGTGTCTGCTTCAACTGTCAGAAAGTTGGTCACCTGTCAGCGAAATGCAAGCAGAAGTCCACAAACCCGAAAGCAACGAAGCCTGAAGTGCCAACTGCAGCCGCCAATCGCACAACTGTAGCAACGACACTTTGCAGCATCTCGATGCGTGCATCGGGAAACCATATCCAACGGTTTTTTTCGTTGGGTTGTGGACTCGGGTGCCACTCGGAAAAATACCAACAGTCGTAGAGTATTCGATCTTGGGCAGTTCCAACGTACAACAGGCTCTATCAGTTGCGCAGATGGCAGGCCTGCAGCCGTGACAGGTAATGGCTCGGGAGTTTTATTCACTTATCTTCGTTCCGGCCAGGTGCAGCGCATCAATCTGAGTGACGTGCTTATGTCCCATCGCTTATCGAGAGCCTAATCAGCGTTTCGAGAGCGACTAAGGCAGGATTTGTGGCCTGCTTCGAGGAACATGACGCTATTGTGAATGCTCAGCAGCCAAATGGACGCGATGCGAATGTCACCGCGATGCGAGTGAAATTCGGTCGCCCTGTTAAAGCAATTCGCAGTGATAAAAGACGCGAGTTCGCAAATGCAACTTTGCAAAATTTCCTGGATGAGCAGGGAGTTCGACGGCAGTATTCAGTGCGCTATACACCGCAGCAGAACAGTGTAGCCGAGCGGAAAAATCGCTCACTCGTCCTTCACGCAAATTTTCTCCAGAACCGCCTTCCAACGAGAGCAACAGATAGAATGCCCTATAAACTGTTTGAGGGGTCTAAACCGGACGTCAGCAATCTACGAGTTTTCGGCTCACGTATTTTGGCACACGTTCCAGACGAACGTCGCCGGAAACTGGATTGCAAGGCTGAGGAAGGTGTCCTTGTTAGTTACGGGGAAGAAGTCAAGGCTTATCGAGAGCTGAATCCGACATCAGGCAAGATCTGGTTCAGCCACACCGCCATCATTATAGAGAGCAATGGAAAACTGAAGCCAGAGCCTGACAGCTTTTCAACCATTTGTTCTGCACCCTCTACACAATTAGAGGGGGACTGGCATGTCGAAGTGGTTGCGTTCGACGACGACATAAGGCCACTGACCACAACATCTGAACAGCCTGCTGTCGAGCAAGCTTCACCGGATGTAGGTGACACCGTCAGTGAGAGCGAGGAGGAGGAAGAGGAGGAATTGGAAACTGATGTCGAGAACAACGTCTTTAGCGAGGATGACGATGAAAATGACGATGGCTACACCGATGCGTCAGGTGAAGCATCTATCTCTCCGGTGCCCTCACCATCGCCGCTACCTCCAGCAGTTCCAGCACGTCCACGAGGACGTCCTCGCCGGAGTCATCAACCACAACAGCCGCCTATTGCTGCTGTGGAACCGCGCCAATCCTTAAAGTCAACAGCTGGGAAGCCACCACAGCGTTTCGACTCGAATTTAGCTGAAGCTAGAGTCACTAGCATCGACGACAGAGCCGTTAAGTTGGGCAGAGGTCCAACACCTGGATTCATGTCAAAAAGCACTGTGGGAACGTGCAACACATGAGGAAATAGAGTTGCTTCGTAAATACCATGTTTGGGACATGCAGGAGCTGCCACCTGGCCGTAGGGCCATTTCCTGCAAGTAGGTGTTTAAGGCGAAGCATGGCACAGATGGAAGCGTCACTACCCACAAGGCTCGCCTGGTCGCTAGAGGCTTCAGCTAAATATTTGGTGAAGACTATGATGCAACGTACGCGCCAGTAGTTCGCCATGACACTGTACATGTCCTTCTAGCCACAGCCGCAGCCAAAGGGCTGATAATTCGACAACTGGATGTCAAGAGCGCTTACCTTAATGGGAGTGTTGAGGAGGAGCTCTACATGAGTCAGCCACCTGGTTTCATAGTTTATGGCAGCGAGACTAAGGTGTGCCGACTGCGTAAGAGCCTATTCGGACTAAAGCAATCGGCACTGGTGTGGAACCAGACTGCTGTGGATGCCCTTGTAAAGATGGGATTCACCCAGAGCAAGGCAGACGTGTGCCTCTTAACTCGTGAGGAAGCCGTAAGTACTGCATATGTGCTTCTATACGTCGACGATTTGCTCATTGCTGCTAAGGATGCAGCGACAACACATCTAATTAGTCAACAGCTGGGCCGACACTTTGAAATATGCGACTTGGGCGACGTTGCATTCTATTTAGGGATAAAAGTGGAAAGAGCGAGAAATGGAGATATCTTGCTCTCCCAAACGCTGAAGATCATTCAACTAGTGCACGACCACGGCTAAACATATGCCCGACCATGCAAGACTAATGGAAACATGTTTTCTGTCCACCGACCCAGCTAGCAGTCCGAACCTGCCGAACAACCATGAGTTTCGACAGGTGATCGGATCATTGCTGTATCTTGCAGTGGTATCACGACCAGACATTTCGGTTGCGGTCGGTTTTTAAGCGCGACGGGTCGAGAACCCGGCACAATCTGACTGGGCCAGCGTGAAGCGCGTCATCAGGTACCTTGCTTGATCTGCATACTGTCGACTTCGCTTGCCTGCTGTAGGCAATGGGGAACTTCGCTGCTACGTGGATGCAGACTTTGCAGGCGATCGTGCAGATAGCAAATCAACGAGCGCGTACGTGTTCCGGTACGGCGGTAGTACGGTAGCATGGTGCAGTCGGAAGCAGACCACGGTGGCCATGTCTTCGACTGAGGCAGAGTACCTTGCCACTTCGCACGCTGCCAAGCAACTACAGTGGTTGAGATTGTTACTCGCGGACATGAAAATGGGTCCTTTTGGACCTACCACGGTCTAAGAGGATAACCAGGCATGCATCCGGATGGTGCATGCCATGCAGTCAACGGCACACACAAAGCACGTGGACCTCTGCCATCATCAGCTGTGTGATCTTCACCATAGGAAGATTATCTCGATGGTTTACCTTCCAACAGCTGAGATGCTGGCAGATGTGCTCACCAAACCGCTACCGCGTGTGGTGTTCGGTGTGTTGTGCGACCGTCTAGGCCTCGAGGACTGAGAGGTGAAGTCTACCAATGGAGTGTGATAGGCGCGAGAGGGGGTGTTGGAATGTCGCTCCTGTCACCCTCCAGACGGCATTGTTGGCACTGACGCAGATTCCAGTGTAATCTGCATTGGCACGTTAATTACCTTGTATTGGTAGTTAATTGAGCAATTAGTTATAATTGCTTAATTAATTGCACTTTTCGAGTTTTTGCTCGTTTCGTGAGTCACTTGGACTCTAGCTCTGCAGTGGTCAACACTGTAAAGAAGTTGCTGTTTTGTCATTCAGTTTTTGACTTAAAATTCTCTTTGTTAATTGCCATATTAACCATGTTTTTTCGTTTGCGGCTTTTATGGGCTAAGCCAGCCCTTTGCTTCAATTCTCATCAGTAACGTTAATTACGATTTTTTTGCAAATATACACCATAGCTTGGGTATATACCTATAAGTTGAACAAGTATGAAATTATGTTGCTATGGCTTGATGCTATGGCCGCACAAAATAAAACCTTGAGAAATTCATCATTTTGGGAGGGTGGCCTGGATACCATTAGTTACTTTCAATAATTTCGGGTATCCAAAGCCATACATCAGGTCCTAATGTCATGGGCCTGAAAATGTCTTGAATTAATTTCCCCTTTAAAAAGACGTCTTTTTTTCCTTTAAACAGACGTCCTTTTTCCCTAAAAAAGTACGTCATTTACTCCTTAAAATGATGTCTTTTTTATCTTGAAATTTACGTCATAAGTGTGTGAAATAATGACGTCGTGTTTTAGTCATTGTTATGTTAAAGATCACGACTTTTGGAACAAAAAAAAGGACGTCATTTGGTTATATTATGCTACCTGGGGGACTGTCCCATTTCTCCTGCACTGTTGTGTCCTAATCCATCTGTCACTAGCTATTTGTACTAAACACACCATAAGATTAAAAGGACCTGGCAGATTGGTGTGAAACATTTAATAACATCATAACCATCCTAACTGATGTTAATATTCTTAATTTGAAAACGTTTTCTCTATAAACAGCACTATAAGAAGAGTTTAATATTTGAAGTAAAACATACTTTTTGGTAACGAAAGCACACTTTTCCTTCTCATATTCTTGTGTTTCACCAGAAGGCCATGCACAATTTTACATAAACAAATGTGGGAACACGAGTGCCTTGTAGACACGCAAGTGTCAAACTTTTTACACTTCAAAATTTTAAATTATTGGCAATATTCTATACCTCCTGCATCCTATTCCTACTCACTCTTCCCTATTGCGTATTATTGATCTAAAACAGACATTTCCTGTGACAACAATTTGTTGTCATTGTTTACTTACATGTTTAAAAATGTTTAATTTAGGAAACGAAAATAAGACACTACCATATAATGAAAAATTGTTTTGAATCGTTTTGAATTTTCCATCAATTATCAATCCAATAATACAATTGCAAATAGCATTTAACAATGGTGAGTTAGATCATGAGACAGGGGGATAGCTGACTTCACATCTTACTAACTAAGGGCCGATCTTTTTAACTGTGGTTAAATTTAACCTCTGGTCAAACTGTAGTTAACCATAGTTTGACCTCCGTTTTGTTTTACCAACCAAGGTTAAGGGAAAAAAGAGAATAGTTGACCATTAGTGGTCAAAATTACAGTGACCACTTTATGACCGGTCTTACCAACTGTGTTTAAATTTAACCTCTGTTCAAACTGCAGTTGACCACAGTTTGACCTCCAATTTCGTTTTACCAACCAAGGTTAGGGGGGAAAAGGAGAGAAAAGTTACCATGCTTTAACCCAGCTTCCATGCTGGGTTAAAGTATGGTCAACTTTTCCCTCCTTTTTCCCTATAACCTTGGTTACCAACCGAGGTTAGAGGACAAACCGGTCAAAGTTAATATTCACTCCACCATATTGTTCATGCTATGGATGGTAAGAATTTTCTTAGTAATCCATGTATTTAAATGAAAATGCAAGTGCAACTACTTCAGTCACATTACTAAACACTACCGTTAAGAAATAATGAATTTGAAGTCAATAATAAAAAGTAGACAATAAATTGCTGACGCAGCCAAAAATATACAACTCATGGGATTATTGTTTGGTGTTTCCACCCTAGGCTTAAATTAAAACAAATATTCTTCTTGTCAATGATTCAATTAAGGGTTGGGTATTTTCTGGCCCAAGTATACTCCACTCTGTTGCAAGAAATTCACACAAATCCTTCTTGTTGCTTGGCTGGTGATTATGGAGGTATTGTTTCAGTATGGCCCATAAATGTTTGATGGTCTTCATGTCTGGTGATTGTACAGGCCATTTCAACACATTAATCTGCTTCTGTTTAAACCACTGCTTAATAATATTTGCTGTGTGTTTTGGATCATTGTCCTGTTGGAAAATAAATTCACGTGACATCCTTCGTCATGATTTTCAACATGGTTTCAGGCCCGGTCGCTCTGCCACCATGCAGCTTCTTGAGTCTACCCAGGATTGGTCCCATCTTAGAAATCAGGGTAGTCCGGTGCATGTCATCTATGTTGATTTCTCGAAGGCTTTTGATAAGGTGGTGCATGAAAAGCTGCTGGCTAAACTGGGCTGGTACCTGAACTCCCCTAAGTTACTGGCTTGTATTTCCGATTACTTGAGTGGGCGACAGTTTGCGGTGAAGTTGGGCAAGCAGTTTTCGGAATGGAAGGGATGTACATCTGGAGTCCCGCAGGGTTCTGTTCTCGGACCTCTGTTATTTATTCTGTTTATAAACAACCTTCCTAGCTCGGTACCGGATGGCGTTAAAGTTAAAATATATGCAGATGATGTGAAGATTTATTGCGCTGTAGACACGCTGGCCGGTAGTCAGCTCCTTTAAGTTGCATGTAACAGCCTTTTCGAATGGTCCGAGAGATGAGGATTGCCCATCTCTCCACCCAAAAGTGCTGTGCTCAAACTTGGCAAACCTGAGATAGATTATTTTATTGCAGGTAGCCTCGTCCCAACTGTCCAACTCGTTAAGGATCTTGAAGTCTGGATTGCCGCTGATTTGAGGTATTCAGCTCACGTTTCTAGGATTTGTAACATGGCCTCTTAGAAATGTAACATGATATCCAGGAGTTTTATTATGCAAGATAAAAATGTTTATGCCAGATTATATGAATCAATTGTCCGCCCTATCCTACTCTACGCGTCCGAGGTACGGTCCCCGATGCTTGCTAAAGATAGGGATAAATTGGAACGGGTACAAAATCATTTTCTCAAGCGAGTTGAGTGGAAGTGTGGTCTTCCTCGCCACTCTATTGTGTTGTCCAGTTTGCAGACTCTAAGGGATTCAAAGGATGTTCATATGTTGCGGAAAATCGTACTAGGGGAAAAAGTCAGCTATTTGTTTGATGCATATAGTGTGAATACGCGCTCGCAACAATTGATTCGCGTGCATGTGCCGGCCCATACTGAGACTATCGCTAATCAGTTTTCGTGGAGGGCTGTTAGGTTATTGCACTCTAATTGAGTGATTGCTTATTTCTGGGTTGGATCAAATTGAGGGGCAATTTTATAAATTTTATCAATCATGTCCATTTATTTACTTTTACTGATGGCTTCAGTCTGTTACGAACAGTCTGAGCAGAAACATCCATTCCATATTCTCTGGCAACCGCCAATTTAATTTTTGGCGATGAGAGAAACGAATTGCACTTCACCTTTTTACAATTGCTCTATCAATCCGCTTTGTTGTGGCTCTCTTTATATATGTGGAAATATGAAAGATGTTATAAGCATCCGTAGCATGTACAAGGTGGTAGAGTGAATATGAAGTTTGCATACTGTATATTGTTAACATATGTCTATTGTTTTTATGTATTGATTTTATCATGTATTGTATTGAAGTCAACAATTTTAAAGCTGCACTAGTCAGATTTTTAATTCCGTGAATCCCAGAATTAGAACAGCAAAAATAAAGCAGAGTTCTGTGCTCGACATAGATGAAAACTAACAATTTCACAAATAAACACAAATACATTCATGTGTTATTAGCCCATAAATGTGATGCAACTTGATTATGTATTTACGTTGTTCTTTAATTTGTTTTAAAGCATCTTCTCTCTGTGGACAACAACCAAGCAACATTTTTACCCGATTC
Source organism: Julus scanicus (assembly GCA_034698625.1). Classification (NCBI taxonomy): domain Eukaryota; kingdom Metazoa; phylum Arthropoda; class Diplopoda; order Julida; family Julidae; genus Julus; species Julus scanicus. The sequence continues at coordinate 11,050 of JAQGBW010005006.1, forward strand.
TCTACCAAGAGCTAGTGGACGAGATATTCTCGAAAAACCTGTCATTCGAAAGTTAGTAACTATTTTTCTTAAACTTACTAGTGTTTCTAAATTGCTATAGCATGAAGTATTGCTTCAAATTAATTTGAATTATCTTCATTTTTTTTTCATACAGAATACCAAAAATATTTTATGGGACTAGAACTCACAAACAAGTCAGTCAAATTATAAGGGAACTTAAGAAAACTGTCTACAAAAATGCCAAGTAAGATAATGTGTTTCAGTTATTGTAGTCCCATATACAGGTTAGAAAAGAATTCCTCGCAACGTACCCCACCTTTTTCTTAAATATTATAGTTAGGAAAATTCTATTAATGTAGTTTAATGGGATGTTGTGTTGAATTACTAGTCAGCGACTTTAAAAGGTTGTTTATGAATAAGAGGAAACTTAAGGGGCAGAGGGCGCTATCTTGGGGTACACCAGAGGTTAGTTGCCCTTAAAAAAATTGATGTATATTTAAAGTTTTTTTTAAGTTTCAAAGTAGGCATTTTTTAAGTATTATAACGGTATCCACACGGGTATCTTTAAAAGTCCGATCAGTTGCAAATGATACCGCCTGGAGGTTCCATAACTTATTCCTAAGAATGTTTCATTTTGGTAACCTTTAGGCCTAAAATAAAGTGGAAATTATTCTAACAGCTTTTCATTTTGGTAATCTTTAGGTATTAGATTGGATTACTCTTGAAAAAACAAAATGAAAATTGTATCCCATTAAAATAAAAAAATGCTCATCCCCACCAACTACATACCTGTTGGCTGTATATTGAAGGTGGTTGGGGGGCTAGTTGAATCACACTTTGGGGTTAGAGGACTGCACATGAGACACAATTAAACATATCAATGCAAAACACACTGCATGTGCATCAGTTCCAGACAAATGTTGCGAACATTTTAAAAAAGCAAACGTACATTACACAAATCATTCTTGCAATGTATAGATGCATGCATATCCCAAGAGGAAAAATCCATACATGGATGTATGGATATTCACAAAAATCTTATGGATTCTTATGGATATCCATTATACTTTCATCCATTATTATGGCTATCCATATAAATTTAAGCCATCATGATGAATAACCATAAACACTATCCATTGTAATGGATATCCATAAAAACTATCCATTGCAATGGATATCCATAAAAACTTTATCCATTGCAATGGATATCCATAAAAACTTTAACCATTGTATTGGATATCCACATTAATTTCATCTATTGAAATATATATCCATAATGCTTTAATCCACAATCGTAGATATCCATAATAATTTAATCTATCTACAAGGATATCCAATATAACATCATCAATCATTATGAGTATCCATTAAATATGTGCACTGCACAAGTATAGCAGGAATATGTGGTTTTTACTTACATTTTATTTAAGTTGCTTGTATATACTATACAGGGTGTAAAATAAGTCTGTTGCACTCCCCCCCCCAAATTTCGAGAATGGGTGCTCAAATGCAAAATGTGATGAGGGGAACATAGAGGAAGCATGGGGTGCTGAATACAGTCATGCCCAAAACATTTGGCCCCAAGGCCCATTTCAAGGACCTTTAGGTCCCATCTTTAAAACGGTGTTAGATACAACGAAAAAGTGAATTACAAAGTTGTAGGGCACCCTCGAAATAATAAAAACGCATTGCAAG
>JAQGBW010005007.1:0-12742 GCA_034698625.1 Julus scanicus
GGTACGGGTGTCTTGGACTGCGGTACGGGTGTCTTGGACTGCGGTACGGGTGTCTTGGACTGCGGTACGGGTGTCTTGGACTGCGGTACGGGTGTCTTAAGACAGCGGTACGGGTGTCTTGGATTGCGGTACGGGAGCTTTTGATTGCGATACGGGAGTCTTGGATTGCGGTACAGGTGCCCGGAATTGCAGTATGAGAGTCTTGGACTGCAGTACGAGAGTCTTGGACTGCGGTACAAGAGTATTATATTGCGGTACGGGTGTCTTGGATTGCGGTACGGGAGTCTTCTATTGTAATACGGGAGACTTGTATTGTGGTACGGAAGTCTTGAGCCTTGAATCTCCGGCTGCACACTCGCAATCTTCGGCTGCAAACTTGTAATCTTCAACTACAGCTCTGAAACTTGGATTGCTGTGCTAGAATCTTTTACTACAATACACAAATAATAAACTACAACACGGCCATAGAATCTTGCACTACAGTTCAGCAATCTTATAAACTGCATCGCTGGTATATTTTAAGCGTGCATCACGTGGGTTTTGAAAAATCGTGTTATCGATGTCATCCAGCTTTAGCACGCTTTTGGCGGCTACGCAACCAAGCAGCGGAGTTCGGATTAAAATTAATCGCTCGTTAATTAAATTATGAGAAAATAATGGGTCAGCAGCCGTCTCGTGCTGCCGGGCCGATGACTTCGCAATTGGGCGATCCATCAAAACGTCGCTCAGATGGCGACGCCAAGCGTCAAAATTGCTAGTCACGTAGTCTTTTAATTCCAGGTTTCTCGTTTGTAATTATTTCATGTATAATTAATGAACGGGAGGAAGCGATGACGTCAGAACCTGACCTAAATACACGCACATGCAACGCCACCTAGCGGATTTACTTCTCCAAATAGGATAAACTTGCAAAGAAAATATTTACAAACTTTACAATGAAAGGTTCATTTCAATTTATGAACTGGCGCCATTCCTGTAAGTCAAAAATGGCCCTGACAACAACTAACAAAGATAAATAACAATAACAAGTTAACAACAACAACTCACTATTCAGAAACAAAAACAAAAAAAAACGTGTAGAAGAGTGAAACATAAGTAGACAAACTAAGATACAATTTTAAAAAGTAAAAATGAATCTAAAAGGCCACATGACCGCAAAAAACAGAATCTGTCTATACAGGGTGGACCAAAATTGTTCGCCATCTCCACTTTTTTCTTAAATATTATAGTTATGAAAATTCTGTTAATGCAATTAAATAGAAAGTCAAGTGTGCTTTATCCACTGATGTTGTTAGATTTTTCCTACGAAAATTTGTTGATGGAAACCGACGTAATATCTTGTGACCTGTAACTCATACTAAAACGTCAAATCAGGAAAAATAATATAATTGGCTGTTTGTATGAAATCAACTGTTATCGTCTTCATAGGCAATTATTTAAACTTGTTAATATGTTTTTAGGAACTGAGGGTAATGCCAAATGGCACCTGCGCTGCAGCACAGAGCTGCACTGCAGTGAAGCGACCTACAACTCCATGTATTTTGTGATTGATTAATTCAAACATAACTTTTAAACACTGATTCATGCTAATGTTTCAATACAAAATAACATGCTATCTCCTTAAATCATATCAGTAAAATGCGCTATTCAACAATACATAAAATCTGAGGTCACTTCATGGACGATTTCATACAAACAACCCATTCCCTTTTTTCCTGATTTGGCATTTTGTCTTAACTCTTAAGTGTTACGGGTCACATGTTATTATGTGGATTTCCGTCAACAAATCTTTGTAGTTAAAATCGAACAACATCAGTTGATAGAGCACACACATGACTTCCTCTTTGATCCCATTAACAGAACATTCATAAGTATAATATTTAAGAAAAAAAAGTAAAGTACCCTGGTGAAAAAACAATAGAGATTTCTATTGTTTTCTATTGTTATTTGGAACGTTGTTTTCCATTGGTATCAATAGAAAATTTCTATTGGTTTTATTGGTTTCAATTGTTTTCTAGAAACGCCATAGAAGTCAATACAGGAACCATAGAAAACAATTAAAATCAATAGTGTCCAAATAACAATAGAAACCAATAGAAATCTCTATTGGTTTCTATTGTTTTTTTCACTAGGGTATAGTGAACAATTTTGGACCTCGCCAAGCACATGGCTCATGGTTTTAGTTGAATATAATTGCCTATATTGCAATTTAAGTTTCTATGGGCAAACTCCATGTTGGGTAAACTGAGACAACTGATAAGACACATTCACTCAACACGTTTTAAAATGTGCTTTTTTGTAGTTGTGGACAACTTTGACAATTATTAATTTGTATATATCTAACATGTAGCTACTAAATTAATGAAAACGTGTAGAAAATAATTTAGGAAAATTTAAACTGGACGATTTTAGCACGAAATATGGAAATTGCAGTGAAGCAACTTTTTTAAATAGTGCAGGGGCACCTTGGGGGCACGGTATGGGCAAAACTACCCCAAGCGAGTGACAACCACCTGCACAGCCAAGAAAAACTTGTAACATAACTTACACAAAAGTTTATAGAAGATGTTGGTAGATGGAAAAAATGGAAAAATAAAGATTTTACAGCGGCCCCATTCCCGAATACCAAAATGGTGGTTCCTGGATTCGCACTTGGCACATCTTCCTGCATTTGCATGGTGAAAAATATAGCTATAAGCCTTCCTCCGTTATAGATTATGCCTAATGGGCCATTATAGCCAAAGCTGTGCGCAACACGAAAATTGGCCGTTTCTCCGCATCCGTGATGCGGATGAGAGTAAAATTCCGCGCTCGATTACGATCCAAATACCGCTCCAGATGCGCATCTTGCCCCGGAGGGTCATCCCGTGTTAATTGCCAGCGTTTCCTATTTTAATCGTTGCAACCGCCACAAAACGTACAAATTGAAAGCGCCATGAAAATCCTCTAATGAAATTAAATGCGGCGCGTTGCAATCGAAATAATCCCCATCACGCCGCGTTACAAATATTCAACTTTTGTCCATTCGCTCATCTTTCAAACGTTTCCTCTTTAGTGAAATTATACTCTACATGCATGCAGTACAATAAAATAGTGGAACGTCTATATTCGTTCAAAAATCCAATATTCATCATGAAAATTCAATCACTAGATGATCATCCGGTATGAAATGGCACAGGTCATGCAATTTATAAATTTCTGCAAGGATAATGTGATTGGCTATTTTTGGAAAATTTGAAAAACAGACAATATTGGACAAGTTTTTGGCTAAATTGTGTTCCCATTTGCCCATCTAATCAGTACAGAAACGGCACATCCCTCGCCTACCAATAACATTGTATGTGGAAACTTTACAGAATTGCTTGAATGGCTTCCTTATACGGTAGAACTTGTCTAAATGCGACCTGTGTAAATGAATAACCTCTCTAAAAGCATTCAGTAGAACCTGTTTAAATGCATACGCTTGGAACTGGTGAAAAATATGCTTTTAGACAGGTTTATTTATATACATGGGTCCCAAGTGCAAAGGCAAAATGCTTTTACACAGGTTCATTTATATGGACACATTTGGGAAACATATATTTCCTTTGATCCCGACCGCCTCTTGTGCCATGTACAAATTAGATAAAACACAAAACTGAAATAAAGTTTATGCAAACCAAGTTATCGAAACGTGGCTTCATAAACATGTTTCCATAAACAGGTTTGTCCAAATCTAATTGTCCACACAGGAACTGTTTGCTGATCAAGGTTTGCTCCACGAGCTTAATTGCAGACAACAATTATACTAATGTGAATACAAAAACTATATTCGCCTCGTAGCACGTATTGTATAAAGGCCTTGGTAGGAGCGCCTTAACCATGTGTTGCGTTGATTTCCTTTGATCTTCACCGTCTCTTGAGCGATCACCGAAATGTTTCATGGAAACACGTTTTTATTTGGACAAAAGTTTGCTGAAACTTGGTTGCAGAAACCTGGTGAGCATCCACACATCAAAAACATATTTGCAAAACTCTGTTTCACATTCGTGTTTCATCAAGTATGTACTAGGCATTAGACGATCGACTTAGAAGTTTGTTGTGGACACAAACTTTTCACGCGAACATGTTTTAAAAACATTGCTTTTGCTCCGTGCTTTCGTTGGTGTGGACTAGGCTTTAGCAGCGTGCTAATCAATTCTTCAAATATAATCTATTTTTAAAGACACCCCGGGTCCAAGGCAACGTTGCGACAACAAGACAGATGGGTTTCGTCAACATTTTCGTGTTGACATTTCATCCATGATGAGATAAAAGCACACCATGAAATCGAATTAGCTCTCTGTAGTGAACATTGACCTCCTGAGTGCAGGATTTCACATCTCTGAAGAAAAATATCCATTTAGTAAATAAAGCGTATCTCGCAAAAAATAATAATAATAAATAATTGCTGTCTTCCAGAAAGTGATGCCAGAACCAATTACGAATGACGGAAACATTAATAGGTGGAATCTTGGCTGTGGGCAGTTTATTTATTTTTGTCCATTTCTCATCGTTCCATCATCTCATTTCGCCCACTGATGTTCCCCAAGGAGGAGTGCAATGCCATACATAGCCAAATAACATCTAGATATCCGAACAGCCAATTGCCAGTTATCTTCTTCATCTCCTTGCTCAGACACAACCTCTTATCAAGACAAAAAATTCTGTCAATTCCGGCAGAAGCTTGCTATAGGGAAATCATAGTTTTCCACTTTTCCCTCCCATTTATTTATGCCTTTCTTCGGTCGATGAGAGACAAAACTACAACTCTGCACTTGTTGTTTTCCAAACAGAATGCAAATCTGACACATCCAATAGACGCTTACCGGAGAGCACTGGATTCGGGTTTTGCTTCGAGCGGAATTAGTTTGATGGAGTCTACTTGGATCCCATGGGAATTCTTTAAAAGGATGATGAAGAAAAATTTCGCCTCTCAAAAGGGTTGGAAAACCACTATAGAACGAATCCTTGGAACTTATAAATTGTACAAAGTTAAGATAGAAAAAGACAACAAGATACAGGTGGTGTACAACAATGTATACACGCCAAGAAGTTTAGTCATAGAAAACATGTGATATTGTTACATGCTAACATTTGAACTTCACTTGGTAACACAGTATTCTGTTTCTTGATTTTTTTCTTGTTGACCTATTTCTGCAACAGGAGGGCTAAACACCAACACCAGGGAATAAGGCTAGGGGCGTACTGGCGATATAATTCAAGCAACTATTTACTCACTGAATTGAAAGGCATTGGTTTCAATGGAACCTTGTGCACTGCCAACTATTTAATCCTAGCACCTAAGAAACTGAAACTGGTTTCATTCTTCTGGTGATTTAATCACCAAAAACCAGTTTGTCATTACGTCCAACAGGTTTTGGGTGATCGAAAAGTGAAAAAATCGCTAGTGCACGCCTCTAGCCTGAAGGCTGGTTCCCACTAGCCCAACATCACTCAAACCTCACGCGAAATCGTCTGCTAATTCAGGAAGTGGACGTTCGCGCATGCACAGTATTTAGTGAGGCAACCTCACCTGACGTCACCATTGTGAGGCTCAACATGCGGGATTCAAACACATCACTTTTGAGCCTCACAACATGGCGGCCAGCTACGGTGAAAACAGAGTAAGTACAAATATATCGACTCGAATTCATAATTATACTTTAAAATTGGGGGTCAAGAGAAACTTGAGATCGATTTAGGTATGATGACGTTCACTTGGTGATGTTTCCCGGTTATTAAAACCATATTTGGCATCATAATCGATTCCACGCCATAGCAGGAGCGCCGTTTTTTGTTTAATTTGTGAGGTGCGTTAAGTAGGAATTGGCACTCAATTTAGTAAGGTTTGAGGTGTGAGGTGTGAGGTTTGAGTGATGTTTGGCAAGTGGGAACCAGCCTTTAGCCTATATCAGCCACCTGGAAATGTTGCCTAGGAGGGGTAAATTCTACCTCCACTCAAGGGGTGTTTGGATAGGAGCACAATGGCGATTTTTTTGTGGGCGATTTAACTGTTTGATCAACCAAAAATCACTTGTTTTTGTTAAGGCAATTAAATAGTTGCTTCTAAACCTGCAGTACAGCATAAAATTTATTCAAGTTCCGAGTGACAAAAAATCAGCTTAGTACACTGGCACACTCACAACTATTTAATGACCCGCAGAATGAAACCCGTTTCAATTTTTTAGTTGCCTCGAGTAAAAAATCACCAGTGTGCAAGGTTCAATTGCAAGTAACGCTTTCCATTTTAGTGTCTAAGTAAAAATCGCTAATGCGCACCTTGCCTTTAACCTGTAGAGAGATGGGAGATCTGCATGGGACCTCGGTTTAAACTCTCATCCGAAAGAGTCGTTGCTTTGGGAATTTTTACAGTGATGTGAAAAATTTCCTCTTTGAGATAAGGTTAAACCAAAGGTCCCCTGTAGATTGTTGCACGTTAAAGACCCCTCGAGAGGGGGTGGAAGCCCCCCTTTTGGACAAAATTTCCAAGTAGTTGAAGAAGGCTCATTCCCTGGTGTTGGTGTTTAGCCCTCGTGTTGCAGAAATAGACAAATGCCTCTGTGCATTTGTTGTGATTATGTTATATATTCTATGAAATATTTTCAACACAATATTATACATGTTTTATAAACTTGCATTCCAATTACTTTAGGAAAATCTACATTGCAGGTGATTCTAGGATTATTCGTGTTTTTTCTCCCCCACAAGCAACAGATTGGTTGTCATGCGTGTCTTAAAAGCAAACAGCGGCACCTAATTGGAGGATATTTGGCCCTCAACAAATTTGCTTTTTAATTAACGCATATTGAGCTGATATAAGTCTTAGATTCAAGGTCTAGTATGCAGCATGCAAACAGGCCGCGCCATCGATTTTCGGGTATCACGTCCGAAAATCTTAGCAAATCCCAAATAACAATCGCGTGCGAATCAATTATAATACATTAGCCAATTAAAACAATGGCGGCCGATGTTGCGCAATCCCGAGGGGAATTCCCCCGTTCCGGGAGGCTTGTCTCGGCGACGTTTATTTATTAATGAAACGGGAGCTTTCCAGGAGGAGAAGGAGGAGGAGGAGGAGGAGGTTGCTTTGAGAAATGGGCCGTTGTTAAACGAAAGACCCTTGGGATTTCGGCGGACTTGCGTTTCCAGATGCCTTTAATTATCTTGACTTTTCCTTTTGTTCCGAAGGTATTGATCGATCCTGTGAATCGCAAAAGTGGTTCGATTTCTTTGTTCCCTCCAAAAGTGTGCATTCTTGTTAATAGCATATGCGTTATACAACCCACTGCCAAAAGTATTAGACCACTATTAGAAAACATTAGAAACCTTCAAGACACATTGGAATCACAAATGATACTGACATAATAGGCGTTTTATTCAGTAACTAATGACATATTCAAGGGTCAAAGTTTGCATACCAAATGAACTATCTTCATCTTTTCCATAAAATATAAAATAAATACTTTACAAAAGCATCATTGGACAAAAGGGTTAGACTAGGGGCAAAGCAAGACAAAATTATTAGACCATTGCGACTAAAATTGTGTTGGGTCATCTTTTGCTTTGTTAACTGCAGCAATGCGATTTGGCATTTGATTTATAAGGCGTTTACACTGGTCTGGTGTTATGGAATTCCAGCCACTATGAATGGCTGCCTCCAGCTCATCCTTTGATTGTGCCCAAAACTTCACAATGTTTTTGTTTAACGAACACCAAAGATTCTCGATTGGATTATGATCTGGGCTGTTAGCGGGCCTATCATCAGTGCAATTGATATTAGTTTCTTGCAACCACTGTTGTACAAGTTTTCATTTATGGGCAGGAGCATTATCATATTAAAAAATAAACGGTTTGTCACCAAACTGATCTTTGGAACTCGATAACAAAGTATTCCAGTATGCCCTTATAGGCTACTCCATTAATAGTGCTGGTGAATATGCACACTCTGCCAATGCCTAATGATGTCTTGCATCCCCAGATCATAATTTCAAGATGAAACTTCACTGTTGATTGACTGACCGCTTTTGTCAAATGTTTACTCTGGACGTCTCCACACCTTTGTGCCCACATTATCACCATATCCCAGGATATTCGACTCTCACCTGAGAATATGATGAAATCCCACTGCACAAGGGTCCAATCTGCCTGGGATATGGTGATAATGTGGGCACAAAGGTGTTGAGACGTCCAGAGGGAAAATTTGACATGAGCTGTCTGCAATAAATCGGAATTATGAAATGGGGATGCATGTTTTCATTAGGTATTGGCAGAGTGTGCATATGCACCAGCACTATTAATGGAGCAGCCTATTAAGGCATACTGGAATACTTTTTGTTATCGAGTTCTGAAGATCAGTTTGGTGACAAACTGTTCATTTTTTAACCTTATGACAAAATATATAATATGACTTTGTTGCTCCGATTTGACTTTCCTCCATATTCAAATTGAAATTTTGACGAAAGTTGCATGGAGTGCATGGCGTGATTATCTCTTGCATGCAGCTGATTATTCTTTCATATGCAGATCCATTATTAATCAGAGTAATGCCATTAGAAGGGAAAAGGCAGGAAATATTTGCTCGCCGTTAACAATTAAATCCATCCAAGAGGAAAAACAAAGTTGAAATGCTGGTGACAGAGCAAGCGTGTGGAAACAAATTGCTCAGAAATTAACTGCATGTGACCAAGCATTCAATTCAAATTTCCGCGCCAGCACCATCTATGGAGCTTCTCGTGAAACAAATAAGATTTATTTCTTATTGGTATCAGTTTCTTGTTATTTTATAAAATAACGACAAATTATAAACGTATACATAGAACTGAGTCATTACAGAAAAATAATATTGTTACCTAGAACTACTGAATTTCATCAATTATGAGAAGCCATATTATTTCAATACCCCCAAGTGCCCAAACAGATAAAAAGCAACGAGTCTAGGAAAAGCATTTCTTAGAATATCTTTTACAATTCATCTTTTCAATTTACTAACAACATCAATATGGAAGCACGCCAAATGCAAAAAAATGCACACACGAGGAACGAAATTTCAGGTAGAATATTTTGAAAAAATACACGAAAAATATTGATCTGGAAACAACCGCAATGATGACCACATGTATCCAGATACAAGTTTGTTGGTCACATATATCCAGGAGTCACCAATGTTTCCAAGTAGCTGGATACATGTATTTGATTGTATTTGACACATTCCTTTTGTAGAGATGGGGGAAAAAGCATTTCAAGCATTTCAAAATGCATTTCTAGAGCAGAAAAATCACTTTAAGCAGAAGTGCAATTCCCTTTTTATATTTATCCGATTCCCTGGTGAAAAAAACAATAGAGATTTCTATTGTTTTCTATCAGTATCAATTATCAATAGAAAATTTCTATTGGTTTTATTGGTTTCAATTGTTTTCTATGGTTTTCTATTCTTCAGTCAATACAGCTAAACCATAGAAGTCAATGCAGGAACCATAGAAAACAATTAAAATCAATAAAGTGTCCAAATAACAATAGATAAAACCAATAGAAATCTCTATTGGTTTCTATTGTTTTTTTCACCAGGGGGATTTTGAGGGGTAGGGGGATCTATCACCAAGATCCCCTGCCATGGTCTTATCTTCCACTTTTCCAAGACCACATTTTAAAAAAAGTCACTTATTTGTTACCAATGTTCGTAAGTTAAGACCTTCAAAAATGTTCACAAATGCACTTTTGGTCCACTGAAACAAAGGGTTAAAATTTTTGGCTTAAGCACACATTTAAAGTACACTGTGGATTGGACAGTGGCCAATCCACAGTGTACTTTATCATTGTGCCTCTCATTTCCATATTATTACTAGCCTTTTTCCCACCACTCTATTTGGATGCACCAATTAGGTTGACGTGGCCATTGAGAATGCGCGAAACTGGCGCAAGGTTGACAAAAATGAATAAAGCATGATTAATGCCCCTAGAGGGTTTTATCTAATGAAATTAGCGGGTTAATAGGGCCCGAGCGCTGCGGGTGGAGAGGTGAGATCGAGGGTGAATCGTGGTAAACGAATGAGTGAACCTCAAGTGCTGCAATGGGGTTTCCGTCACCTCTCCACGGTCCTGCCTTGACCAGGACTAGGGCCCCTGGAATGACGTCACACCGACACCGCATTAGCGCTGTAATCGCATTACGTCCGACTTAATTAGTTGGAAAACGAACCATGCTGGGAGCTGAACTTGGCAGCCACTGGGAGAGGAGGAATCTGGGGTTTTCTGGCAATCGTCACGAATTTGAATATTTTGATGGAATCGGACCATCTTCGTTCACTTCTTGGAAACCCCGTGCAGATATGTAACTTAAATGGAGCTTATGCAGCGACAAATTCGGAAAATGTTACAAGTGGAAATATTTTTTTGAAAATGCGGTGGCAATTTATTGTGGGAGGTAGTCCTAAAATGCTTGGATTTCCGTTTGCTATTTCAAAATTTCACGACGCTACGCATGCGCACTGATGCAAGTGTGTCATTCCGCTGAGCAGAAAACCACGCCCATATGGTTTGCTAAAATATCAAGCACCTCAAGCCCCTCGCTCACTAAACTCACTTTGTGTAAAATTGGCTGCTAGTACATGATTTTTGTGCGCTCAGCTTACAAAATCGTCTGCTAAATTTCCTTGGCAAACCGAACATACAGTGCACATCGGAGCGGAGAAAAATGGCGGATGACGTCGCCAGCGCATTATTCGCAAAGTGAGTCCAGTGTGAAGAACTTCAAAGACATTTAGCAGACGACCCATCGGAGCGAGCGGGGGAAAAGAGCAAATTAAAAACACGTGCACTAAAATCTTGAAGGCACGTTGCATTAAATAAAAGAAAAAACTCATGATAATTAAAAAAATAATGCAAATGTAAAATAACAATGGGTGAAATTGCAAAGACATTCACAATTAAATAGAAAAAGTTTAAATAAAAATAAAAAATGTTTAAAATAGCTTAATAAACCAGCAATGGGCTTTATTTGTTATTTTTCACTTTAAAACCGAACAAACAAAAACAACTAAGAATTGGCAAAAATTAGGGATTATATAAAATCAGAGATTGTAAAAGGAGATAGGTCAGTTAGCTGTAGTATAGTCCACATTAACATCCCTGCTTCAATATGGCTTTCAATTCGAATCGTCCCTATCGATTCCGGTGAAGTAGCTTTTTCTGCACTACGCCCACTTTCAATTCATCGCTGCACACTGCGCTGCAGCAATCACTGGTTAATACCATTATGGGTCTTGGTGCAGATTTCAGCAATAGCATAGAAATGGTTGTTCATTAGAATTTTTTTTTCTTTTTTGCTACTATCAGCATTTCGGGCGACTGCCACTGCGTTTACTGCTCTTTTCGGTTCACGCACTATAGAGCAAAAGTTAAAAAGTATTCAAATCAGAATCCGAAATAGAATCCTGCGATCCGCGTTCAAAACTACTTTCACCACACTCGACATTGTAGAAAAGCATTACCTTTTAGGTAATGCTTTATCGAAACGAATATGTTCAGCTAGATGAAAACATGAATAAAGCCCAGTAAGTTTAATTTTAAAATTCCACAAAAATTTTTCAAAAAAGTATTCTCCGTTTAATTCAGGATGTTATAAGAAACGTGAATGTAGGTACAGGAATGTACTTGACCAAATGTATCAATACTCATGGACAACTTGTACTCATGAGTAGTAGTACTGATTACATTTGCAGTGGAATTGTACTTTATAGTATGAGCAGTATCGTAATCAGACTTGGGTAAATTGTACTCATGGATACGAGTATGGCGGATTTCAAAAGTATCGTTTATGTAACTTAATTATTTTAAACACTGTTGGTATTATTACAAACAGAAACAATTAAAATTTTCAAAAATCTTAAGGATAATGGAAACAAAAAAAACATCTTAGACATTAGCAAAATTTTAATAAGTAAAGGGAAAAAAGAACAGTACACCTGATAACAAAAGAATCCCAAGTAGAAATTTAAAAGTTAGAATACATTTATATTATCATGTAGGATGATTCATTTCAAGTAACTCATTCCCGGTACTCAAATATATTAAATGCTACTCAATTACCTACTCAATTACTCATACACGATTCCATTTGTACTCAAAATTTCAGATTAAGTTAATACTCAAGAATAATGGGGGTAATAACCCATTGTGAGTACATTTGAAATCAATTACCTTTGTTCTCGTACATTAGGAGTACATTCTGTCTTCAATTACTCTTTGTACTCGGTACTATTTTACTCGTTACTCAAATTCATTCAATGTACTCAATTACTGCTTTTTCACCCATGAATCCTCACATCTTTCATTCTCAAAAATGAATAAACTCCTTTAAAACGAATTTTTTGGGGACAATTCATGTCTGGATACAACAGCAAAGAATCCCCGCAACGCGATACATACACGATTCCATTTGTACTCATACTTTCAAATTACGTTAATACTCAAGAATATTTGTTATCACCCATTGTGAGTACATTTTTGTAATCGAGTGCATTGTACTCGTACAATTGAAATCAATTGCTTTTGTACTCGTTCATTAGGAGTACATTGTCTTCAATTACTCTTTGTACTCAGTACTATTTTACTCGTTACTCAAATTCATTCAATGTACTCAATTACTACTTTTTCACCCATGAATCCTCACATCTTTCATTCTCAAAAATGAATAAACTCCTTTAAAACGAATTTTTTGGGGACA
>JAQGBW010005008.1:0-12737 GCA_034698625.1 Julus scanicus
TTCGTTATACGGCTTTTCGCTATACGGCCTACTTTTCCGGAACGTATCTAGGCCGTAAAACGAGGTATGGGTGTACAACGTGTCTGTCAACAAGTTGAATTCGGCACGCCTTGATACGTAACATTATTATCTCTTACGCTATTTTGAAACCAAGTCCAAGGATGGTTGTCTTATTCTAATTTGAAAACATGCTCTCCTACACAAATAATGTAAGAAAGATTATTTGGATAAATAAAAAGCCTTGGCACAAGCCCAGGAACCCTGCTGATAATATTCAATGTTATTCTTGACTTACCTAGCTGTTGGCCTCCACAATTTCACCCAATTTGTAATAAGAGAAATGTACTTTCAATGTTTATTCAATCCTCTATATATATATTCATGGAAGAGATGGAATAAGAATGGGGAAATTTGGTACCAGTTAAATAATATATTTTCCACAATGTGTTTTTTTTTTTTTTTTTTTTTTTTAAATTACTGATGTTTCTGTAGTTTACAAATCATGCAATAATGGTACATTTTTAGTCAAATGGTAATTAGTATAACAAAAGAGTATCGGAAATATATTCATTAAATGCACGTGTGTTTAAAATACAAGTAAAACATTATGATGGTACATGTATTTATAATTGATCAAATAATTATTCTCACTAGTATTTGAGGTTATCATAATTCTATTTTGAGAAACATCTCGGAAAGGTCGCATGTAGCTGTTAAAACTGCTTATTTAATTGGACATTCCTTTGGCTAGGATATTATTAACATCCACTCTTGCATTTTTCTTTCCAGAATTTAAAGCCTTGTCTCCCTACGCAAAAAGTCCGGTGCCCGTACGCAAGAACAAGAAAAAGTCAAGCTACAAGTCGATGTCCCCTTCGTACGATAGCGATGGTGAGTATGCTCGATCGGCAAGCGCGAAATCTGATAAAGAAGAAAAACACTTAATGGTCAAATTGGATAATGCATGGGTGTATGTTGTCCGTGTTACAGAGGGGGATGTTTGTGCAACAAACTTTCATTTTGTAGGTCGAGGAACTGGAAGCGCCGGCTGCGGAAGTCCGCTCGGCTCGCCCAGATTATCAAGGAAATCGCGATCAAAGTCTCCAGTTAGTATTGTTCGTTTTGCTCCATCTTTGTTTTTGGCGTTTTTCCTCCCCCTCCCCGATTCATGAACTCGCTAATTAATTTCACATATTTCTCTAGAAAAAAATCCAAAATGGGCACATGTCGCCTTCATATTATTGCCCCTCACAAGTCAGCGCCAAATATGATGTTGGAAGAGTTATCGGAGATGGAAACTTCGCTGTTGTCAGGGAATGTGTTGATAGGTGAATTAATTTGCACATTAAAAGATTTGCAAAAAAATTTTATGTGCTAAAAGGTTATACAGATCAGGGTTTTTCCAGAAGTTTTTTTAGTATGTTGTAGTACTCAAGTTATCGAATTTAAAGCCTGTTTTGGTGATTATAAAAAATAATGAGAAGAACTAGGTTGTGTCTTTAGAGGCGACTATCCGCTAAAATCGGCCGCTAAATGCCCATTAAAGCATATTTTATAATTTTTCACCCGTGACCTAACCTAATAATCGTACTACAAAAATATATAATTGGAATCATTATGTTGCAGGCTTACGAGGAAGGAGTTTGCTCTGAAAATCATCGACAAAGAAAAATGCCGTGGAAAAGAACACATGATCGAAAGTGAAGTCTCCATTTTGAGACAAGTTAAGCATCCAAATATCGTTCTTCTGGTAGAAGAATTTGACTTCGATTCGGAGTTGTATCTTGTCATGGAATTGGTTAAGGTAAGTCCAGCGGACATTTTTTCTACATATTTTCATTCAATGTTGCTTGATAAAATATTTCTTTACTAGGCTCCTTCAATAAAGTTTTCAAAATTAAACAATTTATTTATCAATAATTAAACAATATACACGTTGTGTGACACAAAACTGTGATCGTTTTTAGAAATGAATTTATTAATGGGAAAAAATGTATAGAAAATTAATGCAATTTTATAATGATCTTCTCATCAGGGTGGAGATCTTTTTGATCATATCGCTTCCACGACTAAATACACTGAACGGGACGCTAGCAGCATGGTCTACGATTTGGCGAGTGCACTCCACTATTTACATTCTTTAAACATAGTTCACAGAGATATAAAACCGGAAAATTTGCTGGTCAGTTTGCGACTTGATTTTTAAATTGTTTGACCATCGTTTTTTTTCAAATCAGTTCTCTGGAATTAAGTATGTTTTTTATAATCTAAGGTTCTCGAGCAACCATCTGGCACTAAATCATTGAAGCTCGGAGATTTTGGTCTCGCGGTCGAATTTAAGGAACCATTGTATACAGTTTGTGGCACCCCGACTTATGTCGCCCCTGAGATTTTAGCAGAAACTGGGTTAGTGAGATTGCTTATTTTAAACCAAACCTTCTAAGTTAGTTTGCTAGTATTTTGAGAGGGCGTTTTCTTGACATCTGTTTAATTTTCTCCTTCGTTTCAGTTACGGACCCAAAGTGGACGTTTGGGCAGCCGGCGTCATAACTTACATACTCCTGTGTGGGTTTCCACCATTTATATCTCAAACTAACAACCAAGACGAATTATTCGACTTCATTTTATCCGGGCATTACGAGTTTTCGTCCCCGTTTTGGGACGGGATTTCTGACCCTGCAAAAGTACGTTGCTCTCCGTTGTTCACTCTAGTGTTTTTCAATCGCTGTCATGAGTGTTTAAAGTAGGGTTGATTATTTTTTATTAAAATTAGTTATTTAAAGATTATTTTACTCCACAGGAACTGATAACTCGAATGCTGCAAGTTGATCCTGATCGTAGATTCGGCGCAGTTCAAGTATTAAATCATCCTTGGGTTTCGGTAAGTAAAAACGAGAAGTTGCTGGCGACAAAATTACTTGGCCGAGTGTACAAAATTAGTCAAGCACGATCGCAGTTTAGAATCGGGTGCCCGGCAGCCCGTGTAGGACGCCTCTCCGCTGCCGTCGAACAGAACTATTTAGAAGAATTTCGGCGACCAAGACGCGTGATTTTTGCATTGGACTCGATGAGTCTAAACACTAAAAAATTAATAACGTGAAAACTGCTCAAGGTAGTTTTGGTGCTCCTTAGTTTAAAATACTAGACCGCATGAAGTACCAGAAAAAAATTATTTTTATTTTGAATACACTGGAGTTCAAGTTTACTACTGCAAGCACAGTACGACACTTGGAAAAAGAGCAGTTCCAATCTTAAACCCCCCATAAATTCTATTTTGTAAAAAAAAATTATATACACTTGTTGGTCCCGTTTTATGCCATTGTTGCATTCCATCACTTAAGGCCGTATGTAAATAAATGTTTTATTCACTGCATAAAATTTATTTTAAATAAAATTTTATGTATTAAAAATATGGCCTCATTTTCCAATTATGAGATAGAAATTATATTTCAGATAAGTTTAAGCAATGAAATGTGGGGGACTTATTTTATTTTGGTCATAACAGTAGAAGATGCCAAGTTTAAGTTTTAATGTTTCTCCAGATTATGTATGACTCGTATTAATGTTACAATGTCTAACTTATCGAAAGCACTGTTGTGCTTATATTTTAAACAAGGAGTAAACAAATGTCGCAAACACCACTAGTGAAGCATGTGAAGTGGTGTAAAACGGGGCCTAACTATAGAGTAGGATATCAATTCTCTATATGATATGTGAATGTGAGGTAGACCAGTATTTTTCCATCTATGTGCTGTGAGAGTTTATAGAAGGGTAGAAAAAGAAAACACTAGAAATATTCATAATAGGTTAGATTATTTGCTTCGAAATCTGATTTTTCCTTGTTTTTTTTTTTTTTTGAGAAAAAGAGAAATCGTATTATATAAAATATATGATGTGGCATCACTGGCACGGCAATTTAATCGCCATCGAGGTATGTCCTCAATTTGGCGTATTAATAAGGGAATGGTTGTCCTTAACACTGTATAATATTCATAGTAAACACAATTATTATATTAGGTTTCATAATGTGGGTGCACAAGACACATAATCGATGCAAGTAGAACAATTTTTTTTTTAAAAAAAGCATTAGAATAAATATAAATTGATAATTTTTTATAATCCAAAGTTTGTTTGGAGAGTTCGATATCTGGGAAATTGGGGTCCATTCATTCATTTTAAAAAAAATCTATACATTTGTTTTTAATACCATAAGGGGGGAGGTAGTATTGCAGCACATATTATTACCATGTTCAATTATAAATTAACTAATTGCTTCTTTTTTTTTTTGGTCATCTTTCCCGCCCCTTTCCCTCCCTCTCTAACTTTCCCCATTGACTGCCTTCCCTTTACTCTTCTCGTAGGATGACAGCGCATCAGGTAAAGACCATCTTCTGGATGTGTCTGAAAAACTCGAGGTGCATTTTGAAACCAAATCCAAATCCTCCCACAAGTCAGCTGGCATTGCACTCATTGCTGTAAGTAGTTAGGTTTAACCGTGTGAGTAGCTCTTCCGACTAACAAAGACTCTTGTCACCACCCAGACAATCATGTCGCACTTAGTATGTACTGTACATAGGAAGAAGGGGCGGTAACATTTACCGCTCCCCTCGCTAGATAAAAGCATTATTCCGAAGAAGAGCGGCCGTCATTCGCTCTTCTTCCTTCCTCACTTTTCCCTTCACCGTGTTCCTCCTCACCAACAATATTTCATGGCAAAACATAATCTGTGATAATTCCCTCGTGTGTTAAATACGGACCGTAGTTGTGTCGTACATTCGTTTTGCGTGATAACCGGACCCGTTTTGTTTTTCGCATCTTTTCCCCGATTCGGTCGGTTGCGATTTTATATTATTTTAGCTTATTTATAGATATATCCGAAATCATCTCCTTTATTTTATCATCTGAATGTGTAGATTTTTAAGTTGATGCTCGTTGAATATATTTCTTAATTTCATTTCATGACTTTTATTTTTTTTCTTTGAGTTTTGCACGTTTTCTAGCGTCGATGTGCCCGTGCGTGAAAACCCGCATGCGCCACTCTTGCCTTTCCTCTTATATTCTCTCGCCCTTCGTTGCCAGCTGGCATCCCCCATTCCAAAACCCCTCACACTTTTTGCACCTTTGACATCCATGGATTTTATGTTGTCAAATTGCATTATCGACGTGAGTCTGAGTCGTTTTGACCGAGGCGAGTTAATCGATAAGGTAAGCTCGTTTATGCGTTTTCGTTACTGTTTCTTATGCCCATCACTCATATTGAGCCAAAATGTCAAAACTTGTTTCGTTTAAAAATCCCCCTTACAATGGATTTATTGGATTGGCTAAAATCGAGAATTGTGCTTTTGAATTTTCATAACCCCAAAATAGTCGGCGAATTATGCTTTAAATTCATGTTAAACGCCAGTATATACTGGAATTTCCTGTCCGTTTCGTGACATTTTCTAGAAAAAATTCTATGTACATTTTTTCTTAATTTGCTCGCAAAATTTCAGACTTTTTTGACAAATATTGAGGAAATTATTCATGTGAGGGGACCTTAAAAATATAAAGAACGAGATTTGGAATCCTTGAACTTTTTCCAGCAAATTTACTGGACACCCTGAAAATGAATGTTTTGACTACTTTAATATAAATAATTTATTTGGATATCATTTAAAGCGTTTTATTTAAAAATTCTTCTTCTTGACAAGTTCTAAAACTGATGGTATTACAACAAATAAAATTCCCCAGTTTTATGTTTGGTAGTCTATATTTGGGAATATATTGAACATTTTACAAAAATCGTTAAAATCAAAGTTTCAGAATTTAAAAAAATAGACTAAAAACGTGGTTATAATAATTTCTTTCAATGTAATGCAGAGTACTCAAAACACAAGTTTTAATATTTCTCTTTTAATGGCTTTAGCAATTTAATCCGCTTTTGATTTTGCCCGATTATTTCGTTTTCTCTCACCGTTAGACAACTCGTAACGTAAAACGTGAATGTCGGATTTTGGCAGGTTTTCTTTTTTTCTTAAACTCAAAACAGTTTTTTCTTTTTCAGTCGACGGCGCTTGACAAAGAAACCGAAAGTTTCTTTTTTGCCAGACGATCGCCTCGTCCCGATGACTGCACTCCGTCGAAAAACTCGGCGAGATTTGCTGGATCCATGCAGGATGACGAAATCTTTTAAAAACGACAAAAAATGGCCCGGAATTTCTTCTTTCCCTCATGTGCCCGAAGTCCTCGTTCTTGGTGCTACTTTCAAAACTGCGGATGGTCAGTCCGTCTTTTCAATACGTTCTTATCTCTGGTATGCTAGAGGATGTATCACAGTTTGTATCAAGTTTCTGGCATGGAAATACGCTTCTGGTGTATCTTATACGTAAATGGATATATTTGTTTCTTTAAAGTGGAATATTGTTTCACTGCCTTTCACAAAAAAAACTTATTTCAAATAATTTTAAATCAACAGATATTTCCTTCTCATAATTTTATTTGCACTTTTTTTTTAAATAATTGACTGCTTTTATACTTGAATGAGCTTGTATATAATTATCAGAAAATAATTATACTTTAACGAACATTTGATTTCACAAAAAATGTATTGATTGATTTTTAATTTATAATGGCTTGTGAACACCGCAAATGCAGAAATTCCTACCTTCGTTCTGCATACATCCTCTAGTATTCCTAGACAAGGGTATTGGGACCTAGAAGTTGAAATATTAGTCACAGCGAGAAAAATGATTACCGTATTTTACGGACTATAAGACTCACCTTAATTTTTAAACAATTTAAAAAAAAAAATAGTAGTATAAGACGCGAGTATAAGACTCACCTGAAATTTGGAGGCAATTTTTTGAAGAAAAAAGTGCGTCTTATAGTCCGTAAAATACGGTAGCAAGGTCAGCATAAAACAGTCTAAAATGAGGTATAGATTATGGGATTATTTGTGATAAATTCGGTTTAATGCGGCAACCACCTACAGTCAGAACTGTGGGGGGAGAATAAAAATACCAAAATATCTTACACAAGTTTAGGGGAAAACTTGTTAAAGGAACATCCTCACTTCTTACTCTTTCGATCCATCTCGCGCGAATAACAATTACTTTCTCGCACGTAAAATCTGTGCTTTTAGTAAGATCTGGTTTAATTGCCAGTAACTTGCACTTCTAGATCCTAATGAGAACGTCTTTTGAGTTAATCCTGAAAGTATTACTGTCCCTAAGTGTTTGTACTCATGCATTACTCCCTTTTTAAAAAGATAGAATTTCCTTCCCCCATTTCTAAATATTTAGGCATAAAAGTGATGCCGGCGCTTAGTGTTACTCTCCATATATTGAACGTGCATATCAAAACGCATAATTCGACATCTTCTTCGCTTAACGTCTCTTTTTCACTCACTAATAATCACATAAATGTGCCTCTTCTTGTTTTCCATTTGCTCATCTTCACTCTCGATTATTTGATGATCCAAACTTTTGCTAAGCTTTTTTTACACGAATAGAAGTTGCTCAACCCTCTTTTTCGAAGGTTCACTTTTCTACAGGGTTTTTGATCAGTTCTCTATATCAGTTTGAATACAAACTTTTGTTACACATTTTGTATCGGCCATTCGCTGCAAAATGCAGGTTTCGTTACCACGGTTTCTTAATTCAACTATGTGTCCCCGTAATCGATGTTATTCGTAAAATTATATAGCTCGCATATATTGAAATCTTTTTTTTTAATTTTTTTTAAATCTCATTTGAGAATCAAGAAAAAACTACATTAAATAATTGTTAGAATTTCTGAAATCAATTTTGCAACAGAAAGAATACGAAAATTTGGATAGTTTTCTACATTGAACGTGATTGTCGAGTATTGTCGGCATTAGTGATAAGTAATATTGGTGCAAAAATCTTCCTGTCTTCGAAATTTCCAAACTTTGGAGTTTTTAAATTATATAATTTTCTAGTCTTACTTGTTCGTAATCCATACCAAAAATCCAGTTTAAAACTTTGCTATATAGTACATTACTGTATTTCTTCGAGAAAGTTCTTCCATTACTAAATATTCTTAAGTTAGTTGGGTTAGTGAAGCGTTAATTGGCATTTGCTCGTAAAATTATGATGCAAACTCAATTAAGAGCATGTATGCCGTACTTTAATCCCCCATTAGTGCTTTTAAGCTTGACGCCAGCCAAGCTTCAAAATGTGCAATGCGCTAGCTGCAGTTTGTGCAGTGGTTTTGGTGAAACCCTTTACTTTATAGATGAATACGTACAATGGAGTTGCATGTGTGGCGAGTTTCTCTGTTATGAATCTTTCTCGTAGAAAATTTCCGAACTTTATCCGAACGTAGTTGGAAGATTGTCTGTCATCTTTAAATTGATACTATCCATTGAAAAACTTGAGAAACTTGCTTCAATTGCTTTCCATGGCTTCTTTTCTTCCTCAGCTGCAACCTAATTACAATTGACTTTGAAAATGTAGCGTACCAAAGAAATATCTAGTGGTCATATTAAGTAGTCATTCTGAGCATTAATCGTTCATTAAAATACGAGAGAAGGTCCCAAAAATAAGTTACCCAGAGCTGCCTCATGAACTGCTTATCAAATGGAAAAAAGGAAATATACATTTTAAAGAGGGGACCTTTCTGTATTTTTCAACATAGTCCCCTAGCCGGTTGATGCACTTGTCCCACCGTGACACCAGTTTCTGAATCGTTGTAAGAAGTGTTCGGTTGGGTACACAACCAATGACGAACTGTTTTAATGGGCTCATTGTCACTTCTGAAGGACTGTCCACACAGCTTCATGGGCCCAAAGAGGTAAAAATCACCAAGTGAAAATGTCATGTATAAATGCCCTGTGGAATTTATTTTGGGACTTCCCTCGTATCTTCACTTTTTAACGTATGTTGAATCAAATGAGATATCAAAGTCGGGTGCATTATGTTAGCTGACGATTCATTCATGTTTCTTTTTACTTGTGAATCTATGATTCAGGTCATGACGTGCTTTATTTTTGAAATTGTGCATAATTTCAACTGAATCATAGGTAAAAATATTACACAAAATTAAGGATGTCAATTTATACATTTAACGTTTTTTGTTAAATTGTCGATTTGCTATGAATTCTACAGTCAATATAAACAATTTTGAATGGCAGTCCTGTTTTAACACTAATTTGAAAAAAAATATTTCCCCTTCTGTCAAATTATTTGTGATCGTGTAAACTTATTTTGTTGAATTACATTTGAAAATCCTTTTTTAATGTGAAAAATATATTACATATGTTTACCAGGACAGTATGTGAAAGTTTCTATTATTGTTTATATTGAGTAATAGAACCCGCTTAAAGTATAAATCCTTGTCTGCATATCCTGCATTCATGATATTTGAACTAAGAAACAACAAATATCGTTATTAACACGTAATGGTCATTCTATCAGCATTGTCGTGCTGTTGTAACTATCCTAATTGATGTATTTGTCATTTTAAAGAAATTGTCCGTTTTCAAATAAACACATACAAATTTATTTAACAGAGAATGAGTGAGTTTGGCATACAGCAGTTAATTAATGTACAAAAAAATATATATAAATGCAGTTTTTTAGTCTTGAAGTTTGACATCGTCTTTGACGAGGCCGATCCAGGTGTTCAGCTGACGAGCACGGAGCCGGCACCATACCGTATGGTTCGTCAACCCAAATATCTGCGCAGCTTGAAGAGCTGCCGCTTCGGGAGACAGGACAGTTGCACAGCCAAGACCTGAAAGTTTTAATTACTCGGTTACAAGTTTCAGTACACATATAATTTAAGCATAATAAGTGGCCACAATGATCTTACCAGAAGGAAGCCGTAGGGAAGACCATACGTCTTTGTCTGCCCATTCAGGACTGAGCGGTGGACAATTGATCACCGGATAAGTCGTTTTTCCAGAAAGGACTGGACCTAGGCCATTACTGCGACCAGCAATGGCGACAAACACAGTTGGAACTCCGTCACCTTGAAAAGATTAAAGTTTTCAGTTGTCTTCTACAATCTATCCTACTTAAAATATCAACTAAGATATGGAATATCAAACTTACTTTCGTACTGAGCAGCAATCTTTAAAGTTTGCTCAGTACCTTTGTGAGCTGACGTCACTCTTAACTCCGTTTTAATGCCCAGTTCCTGAAGCTCTTTTTGGACAGCTTGTCCATGCCGAAGATCAGAAGAGGAACCCATGAGGACGACAACACGGCCATCAACTTCTCTGTTGAATTCCTGAAATTGGAAGAAGAAACGCAGGTAATTTTATTATAAAACATTTCTTTTTGAAAATATGATTAAATTCTTGTTGTGTGCGAAATTGTTTTCAAAATTAAAGTATCATTTCCAAATCCAACTTTTAAGGATTGAGAACACAGATTTATTTCAAACATAATATTAATTATATTAAGCTTATTTGTGTTGATTTCTCCTGTTTGCTCGTTTAACTTATTTCAATTTCACTTTAATCTTCAACTCCAGACTAAAAATTGCTGAACATTGTTTTACCTTTAACTTATCTGCAACCCAAGCAAAGTTTTTCTTCACATTTTCCAGGTCCTCCGCCGTGACTGACTGCAAGTTGCGATACACTTGCTTGTCTTTCATCAGGCGTTTGTCTCCAGATGGCCACAGCCGCCACGAATCGCTGTCTATTAGATCAGCCAGTAAAACTTCACCTGTAAAAAGAGATAATCCGAAAAGTTCAGAAACATTTTTCCAAACCCTATCATTGTATCTGTTTGCTCTAAAAGTCTTGCATTTAGACATACCGGTCTCGCAATCGATGCCATACTCCACTTTCATATCAACGAGAGTACAACCAACAGCTGCCCAAGCCCTTTCAAGAATTTCAAAAACACACGCCGAAGTTTTTGTCATCATGGCCACGTGATGTTCACCGATCACAACATTGCCTATTTTAAGTTTTGCCGAAATAAGCTGTTCTTCTGACCACTGAGGGTCGTGATTAGCATCGTCCTGATCAATGAAAAAGGTAAGATATTGTAATATTATAAATATATAAGCATGCTACTGTTATTTTTTTTTGCTGTATCCCAAAAAAATAATATTGGATTAGAGAGAACAAAGATGTTTACCTTGAAGAACGTTTCCTGCTTCACGGGCGCGAAGCGATAGCCCTCTGGTACGCCAGGGTGTCGCTTCAAGAAGGATCCAGTGGCGATTCTTCGGGTCACCCATTCTATTGGGACCATATCGCACTTTCGTGCCACAAGACTATTTTCATCATTACGCCTGATGAAATGGCTTTGAATTCCTGAAAAATTCAGAACTCTAATTCATTCAAAATAACAAAACTTTTTCCAAAAGCTATAAACCCAAAACAGTAGTTCTTTTTAGTGTAATTGCTACTACATGTAGACAAGAAATCCTGTTTGTAAGGAGTTTTAAACCCCCCTTCTCTGAATCTGCATATTCAAAATATAAATATACAAAAGAAATTCTGGATTTACCAATGGAATTCAAATAGGTGAACACTTTGCAAGTGGTTTCGTTGGAAATGGCCGCTTTTCCTTTCAAATCATGGGCCCTGGCACCATCCCCTGCTGTAATTCGGTCTTTAGAAACCAGCAGCACATGACCCGGATTCTCTGGCAGGTCGAACACTCTCTTGGTTTTGCCTTCGATGACTAGGCTTCCCAAGACCAAATCTTAAAAAAAAAAGAATTTAAACCGATTATTCACGTATTGTCCAGTAAATTTGCTGGAAAAAATGCAAGCATATTTCAAAGATTTTAAGGCTCATTCCTTAATTTTTCAAAAAGACTTTCCTACGATCAATTACCACCATGTTTTTCTAAAGTGCCCCTCTGTAGTGCGCCTACATCAATACTGGAGCTAGGGTGAATTTTCGGAAATGGGGGAGGGGAATAGATGGAGGCCATTTTTAGAGGCTAATTTACAATACCAAATGGATTTCAACTCCAATCTGTACTCTATTTTTTAATTTAACCATAGTTCTACATTTCTATGATAAACTAATTTCTTATTCGAATGTAGAAACATTTTTTCAAAAATTAAATGAATAAACATAGTGTAGCCATCTCATCTATAGAAGGCCCTTTAGGGAGGGCTTTATAAGATCTTTGGGGATCGCAGTACTGACAATTTAGTCAATTTATTTAAGTTTTTAATAACGAGAAATGAGCAAATTTAATTTAAGTTGGGGCTAAACGAGCTAATACTTCAGAACAGCTGTAATCACGGAACGGACTTCAACCAAGATTAAAACCGATTTTCAGTAATTGTATCCATGGAAACATTTAACGTTTCCTGAATGCTGTCAAACAAGTAAACAAGCTAATAAACTTCCTACATTTTGTGGTTTTCCTGCTAAAAATAAATTGTGGAAAATTACCCAATGACCTGCATGAAAAAGTCATGAACATTTTCTCTACTGAAGGGGGGCATGAATTTACACTTAGCAAACTGGCTAGCCTTGAAAATGTTTATTAGGTTTCTTTATTTGCCATCTTGTCGCAATTCAACTACCGTCATCGAGGGGTGTAGATAATGCCAAGTGAACGAACTTTGGTTGCCAAAGAAAGTACCGTTGGGGGTTAGACGTGGCTTCTCCGTCTAAAGCTATATATAAGTACGCACTGACAAAACATTTATAAAACAAACATAAAACACGAAACGTACACAAAACATCTTGGTGTGTCCAGGAATCCATGTTTTGAAACAGGCCATGTTTTAAAACATTTGATGTTTTGTTT
>JAQGBW010005009.1:0-12737 GCA_034698625.1 Julus scanicus
GCAAATCAAAAGCATTAGGTTGCTGATAAAACCTGATTTTATAAAGACGTTGTACCACTGTGCCCCGGTCTCCCCTAATACAAGTATACCATTATGTCCATACTTGATGGCAGAAGTTAGGCAGTTGGCCCTTTTGTTACGAAGGGTTCTGTCCCTTCAATAGCAGAGGGCGCCACGGGTGCGAACATGGACAGTGCGCTTCCTCCCATCGGTTTCTGGCACGGGCTTGGCCTAGGACCCCTGGTCCGTTTCAACGACGACGAGGGGCCATTTTTTGCAGCGTTTAAATTGAGTTTGGGGTAGGACACGACCCCCAACCGCATTTTGATATGATGGTTTTAGTCGCTGTCGACCACCGCCACGTTTCGATTCTCGTACCTGCGTGACAACCGTGGTTAAGGGCCTCTACATCAGTGGCAACACGGTGACTGTTAATGGACTTTTTAGCGCCCCCTCCCGCCAGTCTACACTTTTTTTTTACTCAATTCGGGGACCTGTTTGCCAATAATAGATTACGATTGGACCCCCCATTGTCACCACTTGATGAACCTGTCATGGCCGCCAAGAAGACCGGATCCACCTCCATGAGGGGCCTCATTCGCTCCCAGTCTCCTTTCATGTAATTTAATTGAAGATTTGGACCCTTCTCATCTATGACGTCAGAAATCGGAGGCGATCTTGCCCCCTATTCAAGTCCACAGTCCAATCTTATACAGTGGAACCTCGATTTACGAACACCACATGTTGTTTCGATTTACGAACGTTAATCCAATTTACGAACGGGACAAAACCCTGTCTGCTACCAAAAAAAAGCAAAAAGTTTTAGTGAATATGGCGTTTGCAAGGAACGCATTGATTGCAATGGGAAAAATTGATTCGAATCACGAACTTTTCCATTTACGAACAGGGTGGTGGAACGGATTAAGTTCGTAAATCGAGGTTCCACTGTATACATATGTTTAACACGTTGTTTCACGACTCCTAAACTCGTGACATTTGAATAATGCGATATATAATTTCGATATAGGACAAATTGTGGGCGAGGTGGCGCCACCATGCATGCAGCGCGTGGCTGGCATGGGGTTCCGCTTCCGTTGGGCCCAAGGGGCGCGGGGAGGCGGTCCTGATTAACGGCCGTTGGGTTTGACCCACCCCGGGGGATGAACCGATAGAATCGGGCGTGGATGACGGATGGTCCCCCGTCCCCGCGGCGCGCCGTCTGCTCCCGTGTCACCTCGCCACAGATGGCGCTGGACACGTCTCCTCCTCCCACGCCCGTGGCCGGGTGACTGTCCTGCAGTCACTCCGGCTAAATTCCGCAGGCCCGTGGCGTCGCCTTATCGCCATCCTTCGTGCGCATAATTTCGGCCCACTTTGGCCCGGCTCGCGAAACATCCATTTCACACCTCCACAGGTAGAGAAATTATTGCCTTCGACAAGCCCAGGTGAGGGCCCTCCCGCGGGGACTCGTTGCCTGGATCGCCACCGATATCGCCGTCTATGGTTTTTTAGGGCGCCCCCTGGCGGGAGGATTGAATAATAAGGAGTGATGCCCGTTTCTTAACCTTGTTGAGCTGGAAATGATCGTAAAATTACAATAAGGGTGAAGATGCCATATATCAGGGAGTTAGCCATCGGGCGTCAGAAAACGCGCACGTGACGTCACGACACTAACGTACAGGGCTCGAGGGGGCGCCACTGTCGCGGGAAGTCGATTCCAGGAATATGTATATATGCTCATCCAAGTATCCAATATGAGTACAGACGTGTCATATTGTATTTTGGACTTAAAAAAGGACGTCCTCAAAAGGGGGTAGTCGGAAAGTAAGATACCATTCCAAAAGGACGTCCTCAAAAGGGGGTAGGGGTGGGTAAGGCCACTCAAAATGAACGTCCTCAAGAGGGGGTAGGGGACAATTCAAAAAGGACGTCCTCAAGAGGGGTTGGGGAGGGAAAAAGCTAATCAAGAAGGACGTCCTCAAGAGGGGGTAGGGGTAAAGCAAGGGGCCATTCAAAAAGGTCGTCCTCAAGATGGTGTAGGTGGAAAGTAAGGGTCCATTCAAAAAGGACGTCCTCAAGAGGGTGTAGGGAAAAATTAAGGGAACATTCAAAAAGGACGTAGGGTGTAGGGAAAAATTAAGGGAACATTCAAAAAGGACGTCCTCAAGAGGGTGTAGGGAAAAATTAAGGGAACATTCAAAAAGGACGTCCTCAAGGGGGGTGTGGGAGGGGACGAGGTTATTCAAAAAGGACGTCCTCCAGAGGGGTATGGGAGGGTAAAGGACAATTCAAAAAGGACGTCCTCAAGAGGGGGCAGGGGTCTGTTGGTATATGGACAGGGCGAGGAAGGGGGTGAGAAGCCGTTATGGACGTCCACTAATGATGGTATTTTTAGGGGTGGGATGGTCTGGGCTATAATGGACAAGTGTGGACAGGGGGAGGGATTCTGGGCTAAAATAAAACAGAGTGGGTAAGGAGGGTCAACTTTTGAAGTAATTTCGGGGACTTTCTTTTTGAATGGCCCCAATATAGTATAAATGTAGAATGTCGTTTGTGTAGGCCCCATATATGGGCCATAATATGGTGCCGATGTTCCACCCATTAAATCTCCATTATTTTGATATCTGAAGAAATGTTTACATGTATCTCTAACCACTGTTTCCCTTATTTTGTCCACTCTCATATTACAGCACCAAATGTTATAAAAATATTGTTTATTGATAGTTATTTAATGACCTTCATAGTCTAAATTCATGGGGTGAGGGAAATAAAAGAACTAGGTTTGTTGGGACCACAGCCATGTCCAATTTTTAGAGGAACTGTCCAGGCATGAGAGGAAAATATGAAAACCGAGCTAATTTTTAGATAAGGGACTGGCTGTCGATAACTTGTACTATATATATACACAAGAATATATATTATGATACATGCGAGGTCATGTTCCATCGATATAACGTATCATAATTCAGTTGACACGTGGTCACAAATACACACGTTGCCAACAACATCGGAAGTCATGGCAACATCTGAAGCCGGCTTTTTGTTCCCGTTCCATTTTAGTCCATTTTATATATAATATACAAATTCTCAAGTTTCAATTTGACTTCTCCATTTTATGTATTTATAAGTTAGCCATCTTGGATCTGGAAAACCCAAAGATGATTCCTGGAACTATATCAACATTGGACCATCCATGATCTCAAATATAAAGAAACCATGGTTACGAATTGAATCACTGAAACGGGGGTAATTTCGAATTCCTATAAAGTCTTCAAACTCAACTGTTGGAACCCTTGTACAAAACAAATTCCTCTCAAGATTTGTTCTACTTGTAAATTTGAAGGTAAAACGTTTTTAAATTCAATTAGATTTTTAAACACAAATTTAGATACAATGGAAGCTCGGTTTACGAAGGTCTCTCTTTACGAACAAATCGGTTTACGAACACCACACGTTGTTTCGCTCTACGAACGATGCTTCAGTTCACGAACACAATTCTCCGAACCACCGATCAAAGGTCTGAGTTTCTGCAATTGTTTTACTAGTTCTAGCAGAACATCTTTGTTACGGATAAGTTTTAATAAATACGAGAAACATCAAAAATGTGTTAGAATTTCCGAGGATTTAAATTAAAATCGATATTAGTTTCAAAAATAAGCCTCAATTGCAAATATGGCAAAAGTTCGTCTCTTGTTTTCTCCACACCAATTGCAGATGCAATGGATGAGAATCCATCGATGACGTCGATTTCAGACTTAAATCATATAATTAACAACAGAATAGAGTAAAATAATACACATTTTCCTAATGGAAACAATGTTTGTTAAAGTAAATTTCTTAAACAGAATCTGCGAATGAAGTTGATTCACAACAACGTCATCATGACGACACCACGTGGGGTGTCTTTATTTCCTATAATGTTGGAAATCATGGATGTAATATATTAAACTGCTTATAATATTACTCTTATATTTATTTCCTTTCTGTATTATTTCCACACATAAATCCATAACATGTTAATTGCAATGGGAAAAATTTGATTCGGTTCACGAACAGGGTGGAGGAACGGATTAAGTTCGTAAACCGAGGTTCCACTGTATTTAAGACATCTGGGACCTCGATAACTTCGAATATCAGTCCATGCACACTGTTGTGGCTCCTGTAATGGAGCCCAGTTACCTAAACTTGGTATAAACACTCAAAAACCCAACAATATATAGCATCAATAACGACCAAGTGGGACTTCATGGTCCGCCTCTCTCAGCGCCACCTGGCGGTCTCCTACAAAGCGTGCCAAACTTGAGGGGCATTGTTAGGAAACCTGTCGAGCTGGGAAGTTGTCCCCGAGGAAATGATTATAAGGCGAAGACAGCAGCAAAAGAGGCTTAAAGCCGGGATTAAAACCCGCTATAGAGCGAAGAATCCGATTATGGACAGGAGGCCCCTGCGGCAAAAATCCGCGATAAAAATCTCGGATCCAATAATCGGCCATTGAAGTGGAATTCTTGACGGCTCACAAACAAGTCTATCAACAAGACGAGGGGTCGTGGGATGAAAAGGGCCGAGGACGGACACTGAGGTGGACAGGCAGGGGGCCCCCGAGTTGCATCGGGCCTTAACCACGCGAAGAATGGATTGCTGTGGGGGGAAAGGGGGTAAAAAAGCCCCTTGTGTCCACAGTGGATGATGGCGGTGAGGGGGGCTAAGAATGTCATCAAAAAAGACAGGTTTTTCCTTTGTTAGCATTACCTAGTGACAAGAAAGGCCTCCCTGTCCCATCGTGTTCGCTCATCTATTCAACAAGCGTGAAATTGAGTGCAGTGTGGAAGAAAAAAAACAACCCTGAAGGTCCAGGTAAAAGAGCGGGGGTTGTAGAGGCGTGGTAATATGTTGGGGGTAGGAAAAGGGAGCCCCCCCTAGGGGCCACTTGTGGAATTGCATTCGTCTCAAAGGATCCCTCGCAATCCCTAAATGCAATTCAACGAAAGAAATCTAAGGGGACATTCAAGAAAGACGTCCTCAACTGGGGGTGGGGGTCTGCTGGCATGTGGACAGGGGGAGGGAGGGGGTACCTATTATGGACGTCCACTAATGATAGTATTTTTCAGTTTTTGGATTTTCTGTTTGAGTTTTAAAGACCTGTGAAATGGGGAAGAAATGTGTCCACAGTCCCAAATGTACTACATTTTTAAAACCTCGTGAAAGTCCGGGAATTATGCCTAAATTTGTGTTAAACACCAATTTTATGCTAGGAATTTCCCTTCCAGATTAGGAAATTTTCGTTAATCAGAGAAATCTGGAAAAATGTCGTGGTAGCGAGACATATGCTTGGAAATTTATAGGATGGGCCTTTGTATATTCCAACACATTTTCTGGACACCCTACTTTAAAAAAAAATTAAGGGCCTCTATGAGGGAGGAGGGAGTCGGGGCTAAAATAGACAACATGTGGACAGGGGGTGGAGTAGGGCCCTTTGTTAAACATGCTATACCGACAAGCTCTGACCGAAGCGCCGTTATTGTTTAATTTATTTATTTTGCATAAGTACGTACTTTAAGAAACATAGTTGGGCTTTCTCATGTCCAAATTTCCTTTATAAAATAATTTCCCTGTCTAAAAGCATAATTTTCACCAGTCCCAAGAATATGCTTTTAGACAGGTTCTACTGTATATGGAATCCTTATTATTTAAGGGGATTACAACCCTATCCCTTTCAATGGGTAATATTGGTAACAACACTCACAGTCAAACAAAAAAAGATTAAATAAAAATAAAAATTGTTTAAAATAGCTTTATAAATCTGCAAGATCGTGTCATTTTTCACGTTCAAATAATAGATTTTATTTAAATTAAATTATTATTTGAATTGTTGTACTTAACTTTCCTATCTCATGCTGCCACCTGCCGGCATCGTGTGCAAAATAACGGACATTTTTCAAACTTTTTATTAATTTTTAAAAAATCTACCATTTCAAAGTGAAAAACGACAAGTGGATGCCCTTGCTGATCCATCAAGCCACCCCAAACAATTCTCACCCCCACCCAAACCTCCCTCATTTAACTGTGAGTATCTTTGGAAGCCCGACCCATTGAAAAGGAGAGGGTTGTGATCCCTCTTAAGACACTTACACGAGCCATTTCTGATAAAATAGAAAATTATCCAAAATTCCTTCTAAGTTCTATCAAACGTTAGTTTGTACATTGATTTTAAAATTTCAGTGAGGAATTCATAGTCAGGACCAACATTGCCCCCTGTTAAGTTTGGGGAAGGGGTTTTAGGCCGTTAACCATCATTTTGGAGAACAGCAACCATTTTGGTATCAGGCACAAAAATCGCAAATTGTGTCCGCGTGAGTTTAACAGAGTGAAAAACGCTTCAGATTGGAATCGCAACATCGCTCTTCGAGTATCTGAGGCAAGTTGAAATTCTGCGAAAAACAAGACCGTCCATTGTTCGGACGCATCGCCCCCGTGGTTATTACCCGCGTGACGTCACTCGTACAGTGGCGCCGCACGATGTCCATATATAAAACAAAGAGGAAGCGCACGTCCGAAGAAAAAGGGTCCATTTCCGCTTGGCCCAAGAGGGGGATTGACCCCTGCCATGAATTTCAAATGGAAGAATAATACAAGCATAGAAAATTAATGCCGTCCATCGTAGAGACAGGCTGTTCTACTCAATTACGAACTTAAGTTTTTTTCTAATTTCAAAAATGATGAAGCGTAATTAGAAACCCTCCTCTCCATATTCGTTTACTCGCGAAACTGATGGCGCTAAAGCGAAACACACAACTCTGTTGCAACCTGATGAGTCGACCCCCTAAATATATAAAACAGGCCCTGGCTAAATAGAGATGTGTGAAGTGGACAATGAGATATGACTTAAGAAAGAGCGCTGACCACAGGACTCTCCTAAGAATCACAAGCTAGATATTTGAAATCATCCACTTTATACACCTGATCTTGCCTCATGCGACTTTTTTATTCCACAAAGTCCACAAAGTCCACAAAGTGAAATCTGTGCTACAAGGTAGCCGATTTGAGTGTTAATGCAGTGAAAGAAAAAGCGACTAAGGGGCCATTCAAAAATTATGTCACACTTAGAGGGGTGGGTTGTTTGTTTTCTGTGACAATTGTGACCAAGGGGTGGGGGGATGGTTCGGTAATGTGACATCACACAATCAAAACTTATTTCAAACTGTTAAAAATATGCGGTACATTTTTTTAAAATTTTTTTAACATTTGAAATTTTGAATGGCAGTCGGGAAAAAAGATTTGGGTCCTGTAGTGACTTAAAACTTTCTTCCCGATAAAATTATAAAGAAATATAGAATTATTAAAAAATAATTGAGGGGGGGGGAGGGTAAATTGACGGGTTGTGACATCATTATGGATGGGGTGTAGTAAATTTTGTGACAATTGTGACAAAGGGGTGGGGGGTGTTTAATAAGAGGCAAAAAGCGTGACATAATTTATGGATCACCCTTAAGTCTCTAGGTGATAAAGTTGCTATTGTAAAACAAAACTGAATAAAAAATTGTATGGCACGTACCAATCTGGTTATTTAATTGTCATACCTCTTAAACACAGTATTTTAAAATTAATTTCCAGTTTATTATACTTGTTTAAATAAAGTGTGGTTCTAATTTGAAATATTTCAATTCAAGTTCCACTTTAAATAATTTCAATATTTAACCCTAGTTTTTAACTAACCAAACACTGGTTAGAATGTACTGAAACATGCCTAATTTTAAATAGTTAATCATTTTTGACTGAACATGGTACAATCGGCCTTCCGACTTTTGATGAAGAAAACATTGGGTATACCCGCAGAATGAAAACCTGATATTGTTAGAAAAAAAAAAGTATTTTGATTGCTTTGAAAATATTGAAAATAGAATCGTCAGATTTGAAAGGAGAAAAAGTTGACAAAACTTGGGAGTGAATTAAGGAAGCTGGGGGAGAGGACGAAAAATATAAGGGGTTGTGTTAACACATTTTCATTATCTGCTTTTTTTAATATAAAATATATTTACAGCACCGTGTGCATATATGGGGGTTTCTTCATTTCCCCATCGGTTTTTTTTTGTACGCGTTGCTTTTCATCCAATTCATTCAATAGCCCTCCGTCACACAAACACGCTTTTTCGTTATCTCAAATATAATAAGCTTTTAGGGGGTGTGAGCGAGAAAAAAAAAATAAAATTACGCATAAAAACTGTCGATAAAATTGGTCCCGTATATGAAGCAAATCAAACAACGACGAGTGAAAAAATATCACTTCGGTAAAAAAAAAAAAAAGAAAAAAAATGAAAAGAAAAAATTTAAGGGGCGCCTGGGGAATTGCAAAACATCCAATTTTTGATGAAAATGAGCTTCGACATGAACATTATCAGAAAATTGTGAATAATAAAGCTTCGAAACAAACTGAAAAGATGGAAATCACATGCCTATTCTGTTACGCGAGTGTGTAAGGTCCTAATTTTACTTCGCTTTGTGAATAAAAAAGCACTACACTATGAGTCATAAAAAAGTAGAACCCGATAAAAAAAAATCACAACTTCGTGGAAAATATCTCGATTTAAATGAAATTTGGCACTTATATAAAACAATAGAGTAGAAACAAAAAACTTGTTCCGGACTTATGCCAAATCTCAATTTTTTTCATTTTTCAACAAGACCCGCTTACCGTGCTCGAGAAACAGTTGAACTGGTACGGGAAACGCCACAGTTCATGGAAACCAACCACTGTCCACCATACAGTCCGGACTCGAATCCGGTGTAGTACAAAAGTTGGGGAGTTCTCGGGGAAAAGGTTTACAAATCGAAGATTAAAAATATCGAAGACTCGAAACTACGAATTAAGAAAACTTGGATTGAACTCGACCAGCGTATAATCGATTCGTCAATCAAAGAATGGCGAGTAAATACTCATGGCTTGTGTAAAGGCCACCGGAGAACATTTTGACCAAAGTTAATTTGGGATGTTGAAATAACTTCCAAATTAAATTAAACGATGAGTTACATGTGAAGAATTTATTTGAAATAACAAGAAGTTAAGAGAAACTGAATTTGACAACACTTCCGAAAATAAGAACATTTCAACAAATAGAACACTAAAATTCCAAATAAACACGAGATTAAGAACTGCATGTGCACATGCACGTGCCTATGAGTCCACACTTCCTACACAAATGTTCTACGTAAGTGCCATATTTAATTTAAATCGAAGCATTTTACACGAAGTTGGGATTTTTTTATTGGGTTCTACTATTTTATGACTCAGTGTAGATATGACACAATCTGCTTTTTTTTTCAAACATCCTTAAAAATCGGGAAATGTACTTCAATTTTTAGCACGTCGCAAAAATTCTTTATAAAACACACTATCAAAATATTTTCCTTCAAACTATCTAAAAAATTATTCGAGCTTTCGGATGGAAAAACACTAAAGCTTTATTGTGCTCTCCATCAAAATAAAGTGGACACTTTTCAGGGCTCTCCGTTGATTTTTCCCTCAGCCACACTGCACACATTCCCCTTTGAAAAACGTGCCTGCGCAAACAATTTCATCAGTTTCAACACCTAGCCGGGGTAATCAGGTATGATTTGTGTGTGGTCACCCACCGCGAAGGTGGTCCTCTCAGGGCCTGGGTGGTCCGATCTCATCTCTAATTTACTTTCGCTTATTTGCTACACCAGTCTCATCTCGAGACTCGCAGCATGCATGTCGCCATTGGGATCAACTTGTCCACCCCATGGGTCCGACACTTCCGGTCAGCGTAAGGGTCAACACCGTGAAAAACAACTGTAAGGGGCCATTCGGATGTAGAAAACTATCCGAAATACCTAAAATTATATCCTCATTTGTCACCAATGTACATGTAAAATAAGTATTTAGGCTGGGTCCCAGCCTAAATTCCCTATAGATGAAAAGAATGGTTATTTTGGGGTCCAATGTGAGCTGAAACCCGGTTTATATAGAAAGTATAATCCATGTTATACCCCAATTAAAAATTTATAAGGATTATATATTCTGGAATATTCTTGTTTAATTCAGGGTTCCCACAATTTTTTGTGAATGAAATTCCCTTACTTTCCAGGTTTTTTCAGGGAATTTTAAATTTGTCCATTACTGAAAAATTAACACTTCATATTTACTTTGTTGGCATATTTTATGGCATATTTTATTGGCATATGTTGCGCATGCATGGATAAAATAAGTTTATCCGCCAGACTACATGCATGCCGGTCCCAAATTCAGATTAATTTACTAAAATAATCACTAAACCTATTAAATAATATCAAAAAACGCCAATATGAAAATTCATTTACAATTACCGATATCAATTTCAATAATACAAATAATATTGTTACACTTAGCATGTCTAAATGCAAGTATGGTGTCCATGCATGCATGGGACACATGTAAGTTTATAAATAAACGGCTTAACAGACCGTTAATGTTATTTAATTTATAAGTAAAAGGCAGATGATAAAATTAATTAATGCCATAACAATAACACCTGTACTAGATTGTTAAAATATAATTAAAAAACGGGCGAATGTGCATGCATGAAGACTTTTCTATGCATGCACGTCTGATGCATCATCTCTGTCATAATCAGTAACAATCGGTTAAAACTGTTTCTCCATGGTCGATTAACTTTAAACGATCGTTAAGAAAGGATTATTATATACAACAAAGTCCATGAAGTCCGATTCAATTTTAACCAAAAAAATTGGTGTTGACTGATGAAGAAATTATATTCTGAGCGATCCATGCATGATGTTATATTTTGTGAACCATGCATGGAGATGTTTCCGGATCCGGCGGGGATGGATCAGACAATGCACTAACCAAGGGCCCAACAAAGGGTATTAAGTGTTATATCCCATCCTCGTTAATTAAAAATATACTAGTAGTGGAATTAAGACCAGTTTAAAATTGTGGAATTAATACCATGCATTTTAAAATTATTATCGTCATTAAATGTGGTATTTAATCGGTAATCACTTATATATATTGCCAAAAACAAAGAAAAATAACCAAAAATGCCCAATGGACAACTTGTATTAAAATTTGAATAAAATTTGATTAAAATTATATCGTATAAGCCTTTCCAACAAAAAAAAATGTGAAAATTTATAGTTTCAGTTTAAAAAATTATTAAATCCATGCATGCATTTGTTTCAACTACAGAACAGATAGCAAGATACTGAACACATATTTTTTGTTTCAAATTTGATTCAGCAATATATGCATACAGTGATTACAGGAACACGTTTCTCACATGTTAAATACATCTTTCTTAGTTGAATATTTTAAGAAAACTATAATTAACCCGAATTATGAAATTTTAACGACTGTTTTAAGACAAAGTCATAAACTTAAAAATTTCAAATCTGCACACCAAAGTTGTCAAAACATGGTCAGTACATGTTAAAAACAAGCCAACGAACACGAAATTTAACATGTTCAACATGTTAAACACGACATGAAACACTTCATGAAGTCCAATATCTTCATTTCAACTTTTCAAAATATTTTCCTCGGACACAATTGCCCCAAATTTTAACAAAAACGACAAAATCAGAACTTAAGAACGCGTGTTCTGATACCAAGTGTTCCCCCACAATATTTCGAATAAAAATTCGGCAGTACGGATGCCATGGGGGTCCTACCTGATGATGCCTGTAGTAAACAGTAGGTGAATACTGGTACCCATAGCAGGAGACATTGTACAACATGATTCGGAGCGTGACTTCACATGGATCGGTGGTTAGCGATTCGATAATCCAGACGGATGATTCCAAAATACTGGTCCTTAAATCGATGACCCAAACCCGTGTGATAATTCTAAAGTCCAGCAGAGCACAAAGGTCACCGGGCAACCATGTTGGACGAACGCGTTCCCAAACCAGCTGAACACTGCGGAGGGATTGTGATGGGAGATCGGATCTGCGCAAGACCACGCCTTCCACCAGGGGGCGTGACCACGTGACGTCGATCCCGTGGGGTGGAGTGTACACGAAGGGGAGGGGCTTCAGAGGGAGGGAAGGAGGAGCATACCCATTATGCAAATGAATCGAGCTCGCAAACCCCACTTAGCATACACGAGGAGTTGTGAAAAATTTGTTTTCGTTGGAATTAACCCTCGCTTGTGCCCCTCATCATCGCTAATCACCGCCAGGGGCAGGGTGAGCTTCATGAAACAGAACCTTGTATACAAAGATTCCACCCATTAACCCCTTTTTTATGTACAATGTGTTCTCCTTATGCATCAATAGGGATACTACTGCTTTAATAGATGAAACTATACAGTAGAACCTGTCTAAATGCAACCTGTGTAAATGAATAACCTCTCTAAAAGCATACAGGGGAGTTGGGGATAGATTCCCCTTCCCAAAATAGAAGAAATTTCACAAATTTCAAACCGAATCGGCAAAATATAAAAGAGGAATATCATTTTAGTATTAAAAATGCAATTTTTAAGGTAAAAATTCATTGTTTTTGTAGTAAAAAATACGTTGTTTTTACAGTAAAAATTCATTGTTTTTGTAGAAAAATACATTATTTTAACAGAAAAATACATCATTTTAACAGAAAAATACATCATTTTAACAGAAAAATACATCATTTTAACAGAAAAATACATTATTTTAACAGAAAAATACATTATTTTAACAGAAAAATACATTATTTTAACAGAAAAATACATTATTTTAACAGAAAA
>JAQGBW010005010.1:0-12737 GCA_034698625.1 Julus scanicus
CAAAACACTTACCTTATCCGGGAGCCTGCCGAGGCTGGTACAGTCCTTGGTGGACCATTGATGACGACCCTAGAACGAAAAAGGAAATGAATTTAGAATACCGGTTTTGTTTTCTTTAAAGGGTTCCCCCCCATGTGGGTCGGGTTGTGGTTTTTGGTTTGGTCCGTCCAGGTGGCGCTGCTATACAGTCCAAGCCAGCCTGGGCGGCCATCTTGTTTTTTGTACAACTGACTGGGGCGTTGCCCATGCAGGATCGTTTTTTTCCCCTGTAGAAAATGTGAAAATAAATCTACCTTTTAAAAAAGATTTACTTGCCTTTGGAGTCATGGTCAGCTGTTTTGGATGGCGGAGATCAACCCTTAACGACAACACAACATGAGGTGTGTCTCCGATATGGCACGTCTCGGAGAGTCAAGTGTGACAACGGTCCCCAGTTCATCTCTGGGGTCATGCAGCAAGCAGCTAAGACAATAGGTTTCGCACTCCTGCATGTAGCAAACTGTCACCCACAGGTCAACCCGGTGGAACGGAAACATAGGGCTCTCAAAGCAAAATTAGCCATAGCGATGGAGTACCTTCATGACCGGTGGGACGAGCACTTACCGGCGGTGAGATGGGCTATCAATACAGCTTTAAACTCGGCCGCGGGACACTCACAGTTTTTCCTAACGTTTGGGAGGGCTCCACGGTCTCCTCATGACAACATGACAGCGTTCAGCAGGGTGTGCATGGATCCAGCGTACATTCGCAACATGCTGACTGGCTTTTTAGAAGATCTTAGCTCAACGCTGCAGGAGGCAAAGGACAACCTGGAGAAAGCACAAGATGCGTGCAGAATATAGCAAAATGAGGCATGTCATCTACCTGACCTAGAAATGGGGGACCGAGTACTATTGAAAACTCACTATGAAAGACGAGATGACAAGATGCTTTCGTGAATACTGGACCCCCACAGTTCTTACAGTTTGGGAATTTGTCCTACAGCAACGTATACCGGAAGAAGACCAAGTATTGGTGAATTACATATGTAGGTACGCCACAATATCACACTTCGCAGAATTCCGCAGTTTAGACTTTAAATATCCTTTTTAGAACAATGCGGCCAGAACCCTTTATTTTAAATTAGGGCGCGCGGCTCACGTGTTAATAGAAAGAGGATGGCAGCGCCACAATGCAAAAGTTTACGATGACGTTCTTTCTATTCTTTCTACAATGACGGATACGAACAGGTGGATGAAGACCTGTTAACCGAGTACATGGGTTACGCACGGTTGCCAGGGGCAACAGTCAAACTAAATTTATGGCTGGCAACCGAGAAGGGGAGAATGACCGCGTCTGATTGGTGGAAGAGCAATAAAACGAAAACTGAAGGTAGTGTCAACATATCCCAACATGCAATGCGAGGAGCTAAGCATGAGGGAATTCCTGAAAAAACGATTCCCACATGCCATTTCACAACTCAACTTTCGTCAGTGTGGATCAATCCAAATCACTCTCTTAGTCACCGGCTAGCGTTTCTTAACATCACCAGGACAAGATGGATTCCTCGGACACAGATGAAAATAGTGTGTAAGTGGCAAAATCTAAAATTTTAATTACTAGTTGAAACACAGAACAAGATTGGCAGGGAAATTTATTTTAGGCTTTTTTTTAGCGAGTCGATGCCACCAAAAGAGCAACCAGTGTGCACTAGGCAGACCCAGTCAATGGCGGCCACACTGACAAACACCAGACCGGTAACCAGGCAACAGTGTCCGGCAATCCTTACAAAGGAACAAGTGGCAATGCAGGCCAGGGAGAGGCTAAGCCTACAAATTCCCGGGGACGATGAATGGGAAATACCTGACCCCATCCAGCGGAAACGCAAACAGGCGGGACAACAGCAGGTTTACTCCAGATGGCCACCAACATTGCGTCAGGTGCCCAGACCACTACCAACACTTCCAGCATGAATGCTGTCCTGGAC
The DNA here is from genome assembly GCA_034698625.1 of Julus scanicus. Classification (NCBI taxonomy): domain Eukaryota; kingdom Metazoa; phylum Arthropoda; class Diplopoda; order Julida; family Julidae; genus Julus; species Julus scanicus. Next base: position 1,967 of record JAQGBW010005010.1, read on the forward strand.
TTAGTGAAGCAGTCATCCACCGAAGTTACCTACTATCAACAGCTTGCGCTTTACGAGGCAGAGATGCACAAGTTTGCGAAAACAAAGCTGGAGATAAGTGAGGAAGAACGAGCGTAACTTCATAGCAATTAATGCAACGAGAAGAGACGGTCCAACTGGAGATAAGGGAGGTACCAGCCACAGTGACCGCCAAAATCTCCTACAAGTGCATGGCGACACAAGCGGACACCGAGACAGTCCCTTTGCCACCGGAGATGAATCCAACGGTTGTACTGGAAAGTCTAAACCAAACGGGACCAACGCCACTCGGGGAGTCAGACAGTACCGCCACCCTAGAACTGATGGCCTCCAACGAGCTAACCCAAACAACGCCTTTCACATACACGTGGCCACGAATACCGAAAACTACGCAACCATCCACCCGGGTCCAGTCGGTACCGCCATTAGAGAAAATCTATCAGCCGGTCACCTACCCAACAACACCGCAAAGATCTCACCGGGACAGGGAGCGTTCACCGCCAAGAAAGCAACCGGCGTCTACTATAAAACCGGTGACACCAGAGATCTTAGCGGAGCGTACCCAGAGGGATGTGCAAGCTCAAGGAAGCAGGCGAGCTTTGAGTCACAAGAAACGAGACCGCAAGGATCGGAGCAGATCACCACGCCGTCAAGCGTCCAACCGCGACACTCCACCGGAAAGTACGCGGTCAGTGCCACAAGTTCGAAACACTGGGAAATAATCAGTGCATACACGCACACTCTATTTGTTATGCGACAAGCGCTGATGCACCCCACCAGAAACACTGCTAAGGACCCAAAATCAATGGAGGCCTACAACGCTCGACAAAGCGAGCTAGCGGCTTTGAAACCTGAAGACACCTACATCCCACCCAAACAGGGCGATAAGGATTTTGAGGCATGGACAAAGTTAGTCAAACACCCAAGACCAGGAAAGGGGACCGAAGTCTGTTTTTGGTGCTTGAAAATATCGAAAACGAGCGCGGTATGCTGCCATTAACACGGAGCATACGCCATCCCAGTTACTCGTAGGATCTCTGCATGAAACAAGCATCCATCAGGGGAAATTTCACCGCAGGTACTGGATGTAATGGCAGCCATGCTACACCGGCTGAAGGGCAAGCTTGAGGATATGGAGTAAACTCCCGGGAAGGGACCACATCACCCAGTCTGCACTGCTCATATTCTTCACAAAAGGAATAAAAAAATGCTTGTTTCAGAGGTTCGTTACAGTCTAACGGACATACACTCACCTCATAACAAGCCATTTGGGGGGGGGGCTGAGACGGTCAGACTGGGTCACAAGACATCAAGCAGGGTACTTACCTGGAGAAGACAAAAGGTACAAGCAAGTAGTAAAATGAAACAAGGAGCAGGGTGGTACCTGAGAAGTAATCAGGTCCCGAAATAACTGGAATTTACAAGTAAAGGACAAGGGAATGTTAAAGAACCTATGAGGAGCCAGGAAACATCCACAAAGAGGGCTGTCATCCAAAAGGACATAAATAGACGCAAAACAGAGGAGAAGATTCATTGTATCTTTTAAACTCAAACCACGCTGTCCTACACCCAGTTTCCACTCTGAACTCCCTGTATTAGATATACTCACACTATTTTTTGTATAAGTTTGTAACTTGAGATTTTATTAACGTTCTGTTCATAGCAACGTTGTTGCTTTTACCCATTTTATATATCCGTGATTCCAAGTTTGTATTCACACTTGTATTAGACCCTATTAAAATTGTATCCAGTTCTTGTTAAATACTTTTCGAGTCTTAGAGTTTCTAACCAATCGGTATTTTACCTTGTTCTCCTTCGGCTTACGGCATAACCCGTAACCGCTCACTTGAACCCCAAAGGATGATATCTACGGGAAGAACTTTCACGGGAGGTAAGATGACCACCCTTCCCGATGAATCACCGGTAACCACCAGTAAGGATCAGCACCGGGGAGTAAGCCCCACCGGTCGGTATCCGCCAACTAGGGAGGAAGACTCCCGAAAGCGATCGACGGGGAACACTCGTCGGACTTTGTATTAACGTTTTTATCGTTAATGTTGTTATTATTATTAACGTCATGTTTTTAACATGTAGAGCCAATTAAGGCTGTGTATGAGTGTTTCTGTTTGTTTATACACGTGTGATTCGTTGTTGTACTTCATTAATGACAGCTCTATTTGAATTTACACAAATGATTATACAAACTTCTAAGGGTTTAAATGCCACTTAGCAATAATGATGCATTGACTCTTTGCAGTGCAACAGTTATAATACTTGCTGCTACAGCAGAACCGCGAAGGAGGCACCGATGGTGGAGAAGAAGTCTAATCCAAAAAAGAACAGGAGATTTGCTTTTAACCAAACTAAGGATGGAAGATGCTGCTGGATTCAGAAACTTTGCAAAGATGTCACATGCAGATTTTGAATTGCGAATCATCTTTATGGCTCCTGAAATCAGCAAGGAGGATACAAACTTCAGAAATGCTATATCGGTTGCAGATAGATAAGCGATAATGCTGCGGTTGTCAGCTACAGGAGACTCATACACAAGTTTGATGTATTTTTTCAAAATCTCCACACAAAGCATTTCAAAAATTATACCAGAAGTCTGCACGGCATTAATTAAACATCTGCAAGAATGCATAAAGGTAATAATGTAAAGAACCTTTCAAACATTATTAGTTCTTGCTCTAACAAATTGTTTTTAGCCTTTCTCACATAATATAAATCTAAACAACACTTCTTGTATTTCAGTTTCCTACATCTCAAGATGAATGGCTTCAGATTTCGACCGAATTCAACACCGTTTTAAACTTCTTACATTGCATCAGTGCTATGGATGAAAAGCACATTGCATTCCAAGCTCCGGTCAATAGTGGAAGCGACTTTTATAATTATAAAGGCTTTTTCAGCATTGTTCTGTTTGCAATAGTTGATGCAAATTACAACTTCATCTATACCAATATTGGATGTCAGGGAAGAATTTCAGATAGTTCTCAGAAATATCGGCAGTTTATGAAAAATTGATTTCTAGTGCCCTGAACCTGCCAGATGAAGAACCACTGCCAGGACGACAAGTGATAATGCCATGCGTCTTCGTGCAGATGATGCTTTTGCAATACATCTAAATATAACAAAAACCTTATTCTAGATTCCAGTTAAAAGGATCCACTGAACGGCTTTTTAATAACAGGATGTCTAGAGCCCGGATGGTGGTTGAAAATACTTTTGGAATTTAGTCATCGGTGTTTTGTATTTTCAGGAAGCCATTACTAATAGGTCCAGAAAAGACAGAATTGGCAACTCGCACTTGTGTGTATCTTCACAATTTTTTAAGAAGAAAATGTGTTGTCCAGGTCGTAATACACTCCTAGTGGGACATTTGATGGCATCGACTTAGATATGGGTGAAATAGTACCTGGGTCATGGCGACAAGATCCTCAAACAGCTTTGAGACCACTAAGAAATATTGGCAGAAGAGCACCAACAAATGTGGAAGCTGTAAGAAATGAGATTGTAGAATACTTTAATAACTATTAATAACTTTTTATTATCTAGTCTTTTTTGTTGTAATTTTGTATGGCTATAAAGAAAACAGTTATTTTGGAAGAAAGCACTTTAATGTATACATTGATGATGTTTTTAACATTACAGAATATACAAATAACCACATAGGGTCGACACTTATTCATTCAAATAAAGTTTGCCATCATGTTGGCAGATGCAATGTACAAGTGATGTAGCTGGTGGCTAACTGCTAATTGCTGGTATCGTTTGCATGTGCCTTTCTTCTGCAAACTGTCCCATTATCGCTTCAGAAATTACTTTGTTGATTTTCGTTTGCAATGCATGTTGTTCCAAAGTGGTTGGCAAAGATTCCACTTGCAGTCCGACCAGTTCTCCAAAAGCTTCATTAATAGTCTTCTTTGCAGCTGGCATTTTTCTTGCAGTTCCAGCACCGAATTCATCACATTGACTGCTTGGTCAACTGCAATTGAAACGGAGGTTTGCGGTCTCTTCTAATTTCTTGTCATGGCATTGATCCTAGTTGTTTCACTGATGATGGTAGCGATAAGTAGTCCACTGCATCAACATCTGCATCTGGACTTTCTTCTCCACAGCATTCTAAATTGTGTGCCTCGGGCAAGCTGGTTGTAGACCCTCTTTCGACATCTAAACTCTGAAATGCAAATGTAGAGATTAACATTGTGTCACAGGTATTTTTGAATGGTATGTTGTAAAGAAAATAAAGAAATGGTACCTTAAAATTACAGGAGTCTGTGGTTGCTCTTGGGACATTGATTCCTTCAAGAAATTGCAGGCTTGTGTAAGCAAACCACGTAGACTGTTTCACCTCTCTGATGCCGGCTCTGGACTTCTTTGAATCTTAAATTTTTTTCTTCTCTCGATGATACTGCATGATTAGCGATCTCATTTTACTTTGTATTTCATCTAATATTGACTCCATTTCGAAAGCAATTTCATCTGAGGCACCCCTCTTTTTATTTCAATTTTTAAAGTTTTTGCATGTGACATCTCCCAAGCATGTTTTTGTTTGATAGGCCATTATCAACCTATATGTTTTGTCCTTATGCCATTCTATTTTTTGTCGCGTTATTCATACGGATTAATTCTTATTGGACATTTCTTATCAATTCTTTTCAAAGTTGTCAGCCATTAATTGCCTCTTCCACAAACGTTCAATGCTCTTTCAATTGTGTTTCTTATTATCCATTTCAGCTATTTATTTAAAACTTTTATAATTACAGCAATGGACTACTTGCCAACGGAATTGTTACTGGCAATTTTTACTTCGTTAGATAGTTTCCCTATGCAGAATAAGAGGGACATGTCGCCGTTGGAACACCATTAGTCTGTATATTGAATCCATATACGTATCATGGGACAATATCTGTTCGAAAATTGAAAATGATACCTTACTGGAGTTACTAACATACAAAATCGGATATACCAATCACAGTCAAGCTTTTTGGAAAAAAAATATATATTGATTTTCATCGTTTAAAAAACTTTCAACGTTACCCCAAACTCATCAAGAGATTGCCTGTCGCATCAGATCAACATCGCTTCACTTGCATTTAAATTAATACCAAATATTAAATAAAACATCTACGTCCCCCCTGCGCCCCTATCCAAGAAGAGGGGTAAACGTCACAAGTAAGACATTTATAATTTAAGGCCATCAAAGACCATAAAGCAATAAAACATCTGTTTTATTGGGTTACGGCCAGGGTTTTATTGACATAGTTCTTCTTTTCAAAGTTGTCAGCCGGTGCCTCTTCCACAAACTTTGCCTTTATCACAAATGGAATACTTCTCTAATTACAAGTAGGTATCTTTTGTTATTAATTGGTTATATTTATTTTCTTATTCGGTTGGTTAAATTTCTTTTCATATTCAGTAATCACTATTTTTTGTCGCATTGTTGTTATACGGATTAATTTTTATCGGACATTTCTTTTCAAAGTTGTCAGCCATTAATTTCCTCTTACTCAAACATTGCATGATCTTTCAATTGTGTTTGTCATTATCCATTTCGGCCACTTATTTCAAACTTTTATAATTACAGCAATGGACTACTTGCCAACGGAATTGTTACTGGAAATTTTTACTTCGTTAGACATAGTTTCCCTATGCAGAATAAGGACATGTCGCCGTTGGAACACCGTTAGTCTGTATATCGAATCCATATACGTATCAGGGGAGAATATCTGTTCGAAAATTGAAAATGATACCTTACTGGAGTTACTTACATGCAAAAACGGATATACCAATCACAGTAAAACTTTTTGGAAAAAGATATATATAGCTTTTCATTGTTTACAAAACTTTCAACGTTACCCCAAACTCATCAAGAGATTGTCTGTCGCATCAGATCAACATCGCTTCACTTGCATAAGTGTCAAGTAAGGAAGTTCATTATTAAATATTTCAGTGGATTGCTATAGTGTATTTTATTTAATGTCTCTGTCTGTGTTAGGAAATTGTTTAATCACTGGAAACACCTCTGAAAACGTGTGGCTTTACAGCTATCTATGGATGCTGAAAAGTACTTGAAAAACCAGTACATCAAAGTGCATGAACCTGTAGACTGTTTGAGGTAATATTTTATTGTAATATTTAGTTTTAAAAGTGAATTGTTTGCTTGTTTATGTAGGATATTCGGGAATACACTTTTGGCTAGAGGCCGCCATCCAGCGGTTACTTTTATGTGGAAAATAAATGTCGCTGAACCTGCAAAGTTGACTCTAGAATCATTAATATCACTGCCTCGAGTAATACCAACTGGTACATGGAGGGAAGGATTATGGCAAGATGAGGTAAATACAACTATTTTACAATGTATCACTTCGTTTATTTTAATACTTAAGCTGCTTTAAGACCCTTTTTACATTTTTTTTTGCACTTTTCATTTTTCAAGTTTTCAGTTATAACCCACAGTGAGGATGTTTCACACGACATACGCACCTGCAAACAATAAAAAAGAAACAACATCTACTAAAAAACAAAAAAGAAATAAAGAAACAAAAAAGAAATAAAGAAATAAAGAAGTATAGTAATAAAGAAAAAAAAAGTAGGAAATAAAGAAATAAAAAGAGAAAAAAACTAAAAAAGTCAAACCTTACCTGCCGACAATCCAATAAAATGGGGCCCATCTCCCAGTCGTCCAGGGGCCCAGAAAACATGTCATCCAGGGGCCAACGAAAAGGGAAATAAGGGACTTAGAAATTTTACGAGAAGAAGTAAAAAGTTGGTTTTATATATCTCTGAATCCATCCTGAGTCAATTCAAAAAAAAAAAAATATTTAAAGGCCTTATTTGAACTTGGCCACACAAAAATAAAAAGTCACGATTGAGGGTGCTTAATTCCATGAAAATCGAAATTAAAAAATTTATTTCCCACTTTTGCCTTGGTGGAAATACTCCTCTTGAAACTTCAAGTTGGAAAAACAGCATCAAGACAATGGCACAGCGGACAGGATTTCATATTCAGAACATCTTGAGTACATTTGTAATAAGCAAAAAATTCTTGTAAATTGAATAAATTTCATTTAAGTGCTTTGAACTATAAAGTGGGAACCATTAATTCACTCTGTGCAAAAGCAATAGTTTTGTTATTGGGAACAGGGTCGTAACAGCGAAAAAGTTGGGATAAGTATATAAGAATTGTCAGTATAATTAAGGCTTATCATTTTGTATAACGATAAAAAGCTCCATGGGCAAGATTTTGAAAACATCACAAGCTATATGTACGAAATAAGTTTCTAATATAGTACCCTTGCACGAAGATAAACTTTTAAATTTCTAAACTGATTTTTAAAGAAATGGATTTATAATCATGTTGGCTATGAAAAGTTACTTTTGAACTGAGGTACACTAATGCCAAGTTTTAGTTTTCCAAAAGTGCAAACTTGCAAATTATTGCAAGCAACTTCGACAGATTCTAGAGAAAGTTAAAGAAAATACCGATTTCATAAATAATAAGAGAAAAGGAAGTTTTTGAATGCTATTTCAGTTTCTAAAAAAATGGTAAGAGCGACTTTTACTTGGCAAGAAATTCACATTTTCATCCGCGCGTATTTGTCACTTGTACTTTTGACATGAGTGGAGGAATAAGATTGCACCATCAAAGTCTATAAAACTTTACAATTAACGTCAAGGTGCTTATAATTTGTGTTTTGGTACAATTACCGCTTTAAAAGCAAAGGAAGCATCTTAGACAGGTTATCATTTAATTGTTGCGAATCGAAAAAAAGGCAAATGCTTGAATGATTAACCGAGTACAATTCCAGATTCTTTTATTGGAAAACTAAAAACCTGCTACACTGATAAATACTACATTAGGTTGAGTAAATGGGACCTTGTTAATGGGCTTTGCATTAAGGCTTACAACAGTTAGCTAACACTGCTTCAACAGGTGTAAAAAGAGAAGTTTCGAAAAAATTCTTATTACAATTAATTTTTGGAACAAAATATTTGTTGTGGGGATTCCTTAAGTAACAAGAATTGCTCCGCCACCTTTTTGAAAATTAGAAAACACTGATAAAATAAAAAAAATGTGCTTACCAAATTAAGAATTGTCCATAGCCAGAACAAAAAAATAAAGCGTCAGCCATCTTGGATGCTGGTCTAGTGGCGCCACCAAGTGGCAATAGCGTATAAGCCAAGCTAAACATAACCTGGCGGCACGAGTACGACGTTTTTAAAGGGAGAGTCGTAGGGCTGCATCTAGTGACTGGACGCTCGCACGCGAAGCTAAGATTAAACTGTTTGGTTTTATTATTGTTATTTATTATTTAGTTTATTACCTATTGGGTTTTAATTGATTTATATTAATGCCAGGTTGGGGCGTTTAATATTAGCATATTATTAAGCATATTTGTATAGTGCACGTGGGAAACTCGGGGTCATTACGGTGGCTCGCAAGCACGTGCCTTGATATTTTTTCAGGTTATTTAGGCGTCATTCGCGTATTGCTTGGGTCAACTTTCGGAATTGTTGGTGTAGCTAATGACCACGGACGGGATTGACATTTGGACATGTGATTTTTCACCGGAGTTTGTCTAAAAGTGTCTAATAATTCACCCTGACGTGGTAGGCCTACTTGTGAACTCTGCACTGTGAATGTGCCCGGCATGCTGCTTGGCTTTATGGCAATAAAGAACGCAGAGCGAAGACCTGAATCAACTGACGGGATCTTTAGGGAGCCTTCTTGCGGAGGTGACAAGGCTGTCAGAGCGGGTTGCATACCTGGTGCTACCAGTAGCAATGGAGAAGTGTATTGTCGTAACTTCAGTCGGCGATGCGGTGCTGGCACAAATGGATCCTTTTGGAAGGTCAAACGGAGTCAAAGTGGTTCCTCTATCGATGAGTGAGCCGACGCCTAGCGATAATGAAGCCGTGCCAGGGGATCCCGTTAACGATGCTGTGCCTTTCATAGTGAGAAACCCCATACATTGCAAAGATGTAGTTACATCTGCTGCAGCACAAAGTGATATACCATTAGGCCAGGAAAGTAAGGCAGGAAGTGAGGCAGCCACAAGGTATGTGTGCTTGCGTGATTTGTGTTCAAAGATAAGTCTAGAGGAGTCTTCAACAGGGGTGAGAACACCACAGCCCAAACGCACCTGGAAGGCAGAAGACTTGAGTCTGCAAGCTCGTCAGAAGCGCAGGTGGGCAATGCAACAACCACCAAGCGCGGAATAGATTGTGGTCGGCGACTCCATAGCAAGGAATGAGGTAGCCGACTTGAGAGACTGTGGCTACAACAAGTAATCAGTGGAAAATTGTCAACGCAGCAGAAGGAGGTATGTCGCTGCGCAGCTTCTTTGAGCATGAGGGGGATCTTACCCTCTGCAGGACAAACACCAGGAGAGTGCTGTTGCATCTTGGAACCAATGACGTATGGAGAAGATGCCCGGACAACGTTATAGGTGCTTACCGAAAAATTCTCCATTCATATAAGGACAGGGGAATTGAAGTACTTGTTTCCGGAGTGCTGCCCAGACGTACCTTCAGGCAGGAGGCCTTGGAACTACACTTCCTAATGCGGGATATGTGTCACAAGGAGGAGGTGGAATATGTCGATAACTGGGAGTTCTTTTCTGCGAATCGTCAATTCTTTTCTATGGATAGCCTACATTTGACCAAATCGGGAAGCGGGGTACTGGCAGACAGATGGGCAAGGGTGGCGCAGGGTCTGCAGGCCTCAAAAAACTGAGGGACGAGCCTCAGTTGAATGAAGGCAGCAGGCCAGGAACTGGGGTAAAGAAATTTTTTCGAAGGAGTTGGGGAGATGTGGGGCCCGGGGGGATTTCAGATACTATACATTTGGGGGTAGAGGTTCCATTCCAGGCAGAGGTATTACCCCAAGATGAGACTTTCATGTGTGGTTTAGTGGGCAATAAGGAAGACTCTCCCATCATGCTGCCGAAAGTAAAAAAAGAGAGAAGCATTTGAAACCGAATGAAAGATGGCCCAAGCTTGAAAATTGGATTCGCTAACGTGAATGGGCTGCGGAATAGGGTCAAGTGGGAGGAAGTCTGGGTACTGATCTCAAATGGGGTATTTGACATCATCGGGTTGGCAGAAACTCATCTACGGGGTGAGGAGGAGCTACATTGGCTGGACAGTATCTGCTATTGACTACTCTCTAGGGACCATGATGAAAAACAGAAGGGAGGTTTACTGATTGCATGGAGGAGGGCTCTGAATATGAAAGAATTTGCATGTTCGGGCACAGAACACATCTGGATGACTATGTGGTTCACAGGTTAAATTGGCACTGGGAGTAGTGTACATGGCAGTGGAGGGCTACAGTATCTCTTGGAATAAGGGCATCTACACTTGTCTGGCGAATGATATTGAGGCTTTAGAAGGGCAAGGGTTCAAGGTATTAGTAATTGTGGATTTCAATGGGCATTTAAGTGAACTGGTTGTGCATGACAACATTAATGGCAAACTTCTTTGTACTTTTGCAGGAAGCAATGAGCTGGTTATAGGGAATCTGCTGCCAGATTGTGAGGAAAGAGGTACTTGGACAAATGGCTTAGTTGTATACATGCTTGACTATATGCTGTGTAAGGGGCAAGCACGCGAAAGTTCAATGAGAACGACGAACACGTGAGTAAAGAACCGAAACTGTTTAATGGCAAAAACTATAACTTAAACTTTACAGAAACAAAAGCACGTGGGCAGCAACTCGCTAGCCCCGAAAATAGTAACTTAAAAG
>JAQGBW010005011.1:0-12736 GCA_034698625.1 Julus scanicus
TAGCCTCCATGTGATTTGACTAAATTAACCTTAGTCATAGAATGGATTATCATCCTAGCCTCAATGTGGTTGGGCTATATTAACCTTAGTCACTGAATGAATTATAATCCTAGCCTTGATATCTTTCGGCTCAATTAACCTTAGTCACGAAATGGATTATCATTCAAGCCTCCATGTGATTCGGCTAAATTAACCTTAGTCACAGAACGGATTATCATCCTAGCCCGAGCCTCCATATCATTCAGGCTAAATTAACCTTAGTCACGGAACGGATTATCATCCTAGCCAAGATGTGATTCGTCTAAATTACTCTTAGTCACGAAACTGATTATCAACCTAGCCTCCATATCTTTCGGCTCAATTAGCCTTAGTCACGGAATGGATTATCATCCTAGCCTCGATACGAGCAACTACGATTATAGTCCACAGACGTTGACCGCACGCTGCTAACGTTCTCGTACTAACCTTAAATCTTATTTCCGCCCAGCTCATCGATGCGTTGACATCCGTCAAGTCTATCAACAGGAACGACGCCGTGGTTCTGCTGACCGCATTCGAGGTAAACCAAGTCCGCTTCTTTTTGTTTGCTGAACGCCGGCACCCGCAACGGCAAAAAACCTTTCGACGACGGTCTTATTCGTAAATTTTGCGTAAGATTGCGGGTGCCGGGCTTTCGACTCGGTTTTTCACGATGCCTCGAAATGTTTAAAAAAAAAAAAAAATACCTTTATTTCGTTGTCGTTTATTCTTCCGTTAGACTCTGGAAAACATCCTGAAAGCGAGCGAAGAGGACCTAAGCCTTTGCGCCGGGATGGGGCGTCTGAAGGCGCAGCGACTTCACGCGGTCCTTCACGGGGTTTTCGTGAAGCAGAAACGAAAGACGAAATGAGGACGTCCGTGGTTTGCGGTTTCACGCGTCACGTCTTCGCATCTGTTCAAATTTGTTAAGTTTGTTAAAGCGTGACGTTTCGGCCGAAGCACGAGCAAAAACTTAAAACCGCGGTTCTTTTACCTTCGTCCGGAAGTTCGTTCAACGCCAGCAGCAGTTTCAAAGAGTCCAGTTCCTTGCGAAGCTTTTCGTATTCCTGAAACGTAAAAACAAAATTCGGAAGAGTTGTTACGAGTCGTTCCCATGCTCGTGCGTATCGTACGAGGCGTGCGGAAATCGGCAAAGGTCCCCGATAAACTTAAAGAAACCTTGGGACGTTCTCGGTTGAAAATTAACAAGTTTACGTTTAATGTTTTGGGTCTTGCCGGGCCCTCTCGCACAATTTGTAAATAATTTGATAATAAATTTATAAGGCATTTGAAAAAACAAAAAACTAAGGACCGCTTACCGACTGACACCGAGACAAAGAGTCGAAGGAAGCAACGGCGGGGAGCGTCTCCACAGCCCTTTGCGTCGCCGTACTCGTATCGACGGTCGGCCGTCCGCTCGGTAGTGGCGAGTACAAACCGGCTCGGACGAAAATCCCGCTCAATCCATCCTCGTAACCCTGCGACGATGAGATAAAAAATCACGTAAATGCGGTTTGGGTATTCACGACTGGTCTAGGATCACGTCACGCACGACTTTCTGGCACGGAGTCTCGTGATGCCGTGAACATAGTTTCCAGGCTCTACGGGACTCGGCCCGTCACGCCCTTTTTAAGAAGCGTAGGGTTATATTATGATAACATTTGTTAGTACACAAGGTAGCATCCCGAGTCACAAGAATTGCTTTGAGAGGCTGTTTCGAGTTTATAATCCGTGAGCAACGCACTCGAGGGTGACCTTGCGGCTTCACGAAGCAACATGTCTGAAAGCGAGACTCGTGCGTGTCCAACGGTCCGGTCCCAAAAGACGTGAATGATATCTACTTTATCGGTGATGTCTTCGGACACGTAGCGCGTGTAGAGCACGTCCCACTCGTCCCTGAGAAACTCGGGTAGCCGCGGATAAACCAGCATCGATTCCGGGTGGCAAACGAGCCGCGACCGCAAGTGCATCTCGTAGCGACACTTCACGGGTTCGGCGACGGACGCGATCGTCTCGCTATCGTTGCACGACATCGTCACCTGAAATTAACGTACGGAAAACGTGTCGCTAGCACATAACTTACAGGTTTCTTGTCGTAACTATTTTGATATTAAAGTGGTCCTGATAATCATCCGCTAAGGAAATCATATAGAAATTCCTAGTAATGTCCTCATCACTGCGCCGCAAATTTAACTTACCTTAACTCGTCGATGCTCGTTGCCGCACAGATCACCGCCGGCCATGATCATGGCGTGGAAAGTGTTGTTTTTAATTTCCCATCCTCTCCAGATGCTGAGCCGAAACAAATCGCGGGTTAGTAAATTGGGTTTTCAGGAGCGTAGTTAACGATAACGTAACTTTACCCGAGAACGGTGCGATGCGAAGACCAGTGGTTAACGGACGACTGCGTCACGTTGTCAAACGGGCACAACGTGTATCTGTACCTGAAAACGGAATCGGATTAGCACTCGGTCAAAGGAGAGATCGTATTCTACATACGGTGGAACCTCGGGTTATGAACTTAATCCGTTCCTCGACCCTGTTCGTGATCCGAATCAACATGAACTTTCAAATGGACAACCACCTGAGAGAAGCCATCTCTCGAGAGCAACTCTTGAGTGTTCTCGATAGCACAATCGGTTGAAAACGACGCACTCTCAAATATACAACCACCTGAGAGTAGCCATATCTCGAGTGTTCCCGATAGTGCAATCGGTTGAAAAAAATTATCACTCAAATCTCTCAACAGAGGAACTCTTGAGAGTGTTCTCGATAGCACATTCATATTTTCAACATATGCCATATCCTCTAAACTATCGATATCCTCGGAAATTCTGACACATTTTTCATTTTAGTAACAATTGCAGTAACTTGGACCTTTGATCGGTGGTCGGGAGAAATGTGTTCGTGAACTGAAGCATCGTTCGTAAACCGAGGTTCCACTGTATTTCAAAACCTTAACTTACTTTCCGTTATCGAAATCGAAACACAGTCCCTTCAGCGCTTTCAGCTGACTGGGTCCTGAAAAATTAGCCGGTCTGAACTGAGGAGCAGGATGAACTTCTCTGACTCCGGCCTGAATCAAATCGTTTCCTATCCTGTGACAAAAAAAGCACAGATTTATACTTGATACAATGTTGCTACTATTAATAAATCTAGGAATAATATCTAACCCGTAGCTGACGGGTTCGTCTACAATCCTTATCGAATTTCGAGCACCAGCACCTGAACAAAAAAATGGGAACAGAGGATTTTAGCTAATCCAAAACACGGGCCCCCGGCCTATCGTTCGTCGAAAACAAACAATCTCCAGCTAATGGCGAATAACGAGTGAACCACACGATGAACTACTCACCAATGAATCCGCAAAATGCCAAAAATATCGCGCAGAACGTCACAAAACGCCGCATTTTCGGAGAAAGTTCACCAAGAAAAATGGCGAATTCGACAGAAATGAAGAACGAAATCACGCGCATTCCAAAATTCCAAAACAAATGGAAGACGTCGAGCGAGAGCGCCGTAAAGTCAACACGGAGTAAGCCGAGAGCCGACAGGCTTAAAGGCTTATGTACTATTTCTCGCACGTAGATATTCTTAAAAACTAATAGAAATAAAAGAAAAATGTTAATTATTTGTTATATTTAAGGATTCCCTTTGATAGAAATTTATCTAGAGGTTCATTTCTCCCGGTTACTGAAATAATAGCGCTATTAAATTAAAAAAACAAGGCATTTGTGGTGCCATCTTGCGAACAGAACAGGTACGCCCAAGGTTGCTACGAGCAGAGTGGCACTTAGCGCTAATTAGCCTAAAAAATGGCTCTTCGTTCTAAAGGCGTAACCACATTTATCCAACTTAAAATTAATAACGTTTAATTTTAGGGAATATGGCACTTTGAGGGTGTAATAGGGCCACAAAAACGACACTACAATTGCCCTAAAGATTACAAAAATGCTAGGGATTGAGATTTTGCGCTGACTTTTAATTTTTAAAGTTAATAAATGTGTTTTTTTAAGATGGTCCCCCACACCATGATCCTCACTGAAAGTCATGACTTAAGATCGACGACCAGAGTTTGGTATCGCTTCTCGGCCTTTTGGCTAAGATCAAAGTGTAGTATCTGTTCTTATCAGCTTAATATCTGATACGCCCCCCATTGGGGGGCCAGAATATTAAACTGATTTTTGGAAAATGACGGAGTGTTAGGGGCTTGCTCCACCTCTGTCGCGGGTTGGCCTGGTATTGCAGTACTTCCAGGATCGGCCCATCCCCAAAGGGGAAAAAAACAAATAAATTTCAGAAGCAACATGTCTAGTTTAACAGACAGCATCTTGAAATAAGATGGTATGTCATTTAAACTGGATGTGCAATTTAGTACATATACAATATATATATATATTAGCTTACTGAATGTGTACCTTTCAGAACCTTAAATGTTTAAGGTGGTGCCCAAGTCCTACACCTGCCATGTATTTATTAAAATAATGAACTACACAAGTTTTGAAAATCATTTTTCTTAAAAAAAGCTACTTGGCAATTTAAAAAAAAATTGCTCTATTTGGTTCATTTAATATGGTTGATCATAATACCATTTTTTTAATGCGCATAGTTGTATTACTTTGCCCAAATCTGTGTTTAAAAAAATACAAGTCAGGTATAGGTCTTCGCCCTGCCTTAAGGACCTCCAACAACCAGTTATTAAAAAATACTGCAATACCACGCCAACCCTCGACAGAGGTGGAGCAAGCCCCAAACACTCCATCATTTTACAAAAATCAGTTTAATAGAAGTTTTACCAAAGAGTAAAACAATTTTTTTAAGAATACGTCTGCTTATTTCGCTATCTGTCAAACGCATCAGGTATGAAAGGAAAGACAGCCATATCAGCTGTCAGCTTTCATCATGTCGCTTACCAGTTTGTTTGTTTGTTAATTTTTAAAGTTGGCCTACTTCTGTAGCTAAGGCCAAAGACCAATGATGAGGGATGAGCCTTCATCACCTACCTGGGAATTTTGCCTACGAGGGGGACTTCCACCCCCTCTCGAGGGTTTTTTTAACGCGCAACAATCGACACCGGACCTCGGTTTAAAATATCGTTCGAAACAGCACTCAGCTTAAGTCTGGATGGTGTTCAACTCGCTGTCTTTGATACTGTCAGATATCTGGGGGTTTAAATTAACAAAAAATCTCTCGGAATTCCTTTTGCATGCGATTGGAAGATGGAATAGCTTTCCTGGCAAAAGTCCAGATTTAGCTAAAATGCAATTTATCAATGATGTCTAACCCTTGCCTCACAGTTGCTCGGAGCTGTGTCTTAAGTCCCACATACGTACCACAGCTGCGCAGAAAAATTGCCAAGACGAGCTCACGACGTCCAAATGTGTGTCCTCTCAAACTTGAGATGCAGCTTAGATGAGACAAAGCTTGAGCTGCAGTTTGTTCATCAACTGTGGTAGGGGCCAGAGTCTCTTGGACGTAGGAGCACCCTCCTAAAACGATTGGTTAGTCACACGAAATTCCTGCAGTTCCTCTCCTATTGTTGAACAAAATTATGAAAATCAAAGACAGAGGCTCATCTAAAAATTATTCCAAATCGCAACCCAAAGTTTAGCAGAAAAATTCACATCCTTATGGGAATGTCACAAATGCGCAGGAAATTATAAGGAAGGGCTTAAAAAGATCAAAGGACCACGAAGAAAGGGCCGGGGAACATCAAAGGATGATTTTCACTGAAATTTAATGACTTCCGGTGTCATAAGTTGTCCGCACAGAGGCCTACATTTCTGTACCAAAAGTACACGCAGTTTTTTTTCAAATTCACTGGCAATTCCATGTTTCCCTGGTAATTCCATGTCTATGGGAACCCATTCTTTCCATGCAATCATTTTGATAACCCCTCTTAATATCAATACTTAATCATTTGACCTTTTGACGAGGCCGTACTCACTTCCGTAGACGATAGGCCTAACAACAATTCCACGTGCTGACGTTCATTCGCACTGTACTTCCGGTTTACGTCTGCACAATCCTTCTGTCTTCCTTCTCCGCTTTAAATATACCTCCGCGATACATACTTCTTCTCAGTTTTTACCGTAAAAACCCGAAAAAACGCGTTATCCGCTTTTCGAAACTACCCGCACTGTTTCTAAACGTGAGATGGTTATGCCTACGTAAGCCGACAGCCGATACGACCGAAGCCGGCGGCCTTTCATTAATACTCGATGCTGATTGGCTCGAGACGTCTCCGTCCGTGACGTCAGTCACGCGCGAGTTAACGGAAGCCAATGAGTATTAAGTGCCTCTCTGCAATTGGATTATGTTACAGTGCGAGCAGATGACATCACAAACTTGTGCTCCTAGGCAAGCCAATAAAACTTAAGCGCCTTGCTGCGGCTAATGAGAGATAGCACGCGACATATAGGGTGTCTGGATGAAATTTGGTTCACTCACGAGCCAATATCGTAAAGGTGCCTCTCTGCGGATTGTACACGGCGAGGTTTAGTGCGTGAGATGGCACCTATCATACAGGGTGTCTCGTTAAACGCAATCAAACTATACAGGGTGTCAAAACATTTTCCACGATTGTAAAAAATAATAAAACATTTAATTAAAATAATAAAAAATATATAAAATATGGCATTTGAATTGCAAAGGGCATAAAATAGAATCTCAATAAAATAAATAAGAAAAAACATGAAATAAAAATACGCTAGGTGGGTTATCGTTCACTTAGGGCCTTTATGCCCTTACTTACAAAATATATTCAATCGGGTCCTTTATATCTATCGTAAATTATTCTCTCGGCGTTTCTTAGATGCCCTAGAGGCCCTTAGCCAGTCCGCACAACGATTTTGAAAGCAACTGCCCTATGGTCTTAGAAGTCAAAGGGCCTTAGACCATTCGTTTCCGGTTCCAGGTCCCCTCTTCCGACATCAAAGTGGTAGGACAGGTGCTTGTCCCGCATCTCCCTCAGCGTCGGCAACAGCAAGAGGATCCTCGGGAACTGGGCCGCACCCTTCCGAGGGCCCCACCTGGCATTCAGGTGCACCCGGAGCAATCCGCAGAAATGGGCCCTCGAGGATTCCACGGCAGAAGCGTCCGTAACCTGACACGAATCCGGGCAGAAAAGAACCACCATCAAGAGGAGCGCCAGAGTCGGCGCATCCTCGACGGAGGCGGCGAAGCGACGTCCGAAGGTGGGACCCCCGTCCACCGACACCAGGAAAGGACACTTTTGCTCTTCGGCAGCCGCGGTGCCGAAGCGTAGCGCCAGGAACATCTCGAAGGCGTTGGCCCTAAGCAGCGCGGTTTGGTCCTTCGGGGAGAGCGCGGCGAAGCGGCCGACGCACCTCGCAAACCGCACCAACTTCCGCACGGATGCCACGAAGATCATCGCCAGCAGAAATCCGGGATTGCGGTTCTCGTCCGCGGATGTCTCGCGGTGCCCGTAAGACGAATCCAGATCTCCGGGTTTGAACCGCGCGAGAAAACCACGGACCAAACACTCGATTTCCATCGACGGCGGCAGCGGTTGCGGCTCACGTGTGTTCAGCGGTGAGGAGAAATCTTCCAGACGTCCGCAATAGTCCGTGAGCTGCGCATCCAAATTGCGGTTCGTGGCTCCCTGAAGCGGACCGCACGAGTCCTGCAGTTGTCCGCAACAAGAGTTCAAATCCGGAATGTGGTTCACGGATCTCCGTATCTTCTGCCGCACTTGCGGCGCAATCCTTCTCCTCTTCGCAGGCCGCATTTCGGAATTGGGACCGCGAGCATCGCCGCAACCGCCAGACCGCCTCTGTTTTTTCTCCATCCTTGACCGCAGCATGTCCATCCTTTCCTCTTCGGTCATCACCCAACTAACAGAACAAGAAAAAGAAAATTTAAAATCCGCAAGCTCGAAAGAAAATCCGATTGCGGTTGGCGGTCTTACCCTATCTCCATTCCGATCCGCAGGCACTTGTGGAATCTGCAGTACTGGCAGCACTTGCGGCTCGCCACGGTGATGTCGCAGCGGGCTCTGAAGGCGCATCGGAAGGCCCTAAAGGCTTCGTTCTGGACCGACCTCCTGAAGAAGGCCTTGCAGCTGTCGCAGGCGAGCCCTCCGAAGTGGAAACTCTTGGCGATGTCCCGGCACACGCCGCATCTCTTCACCGCCTTGCCGCCGGCGGTGGATTTGACCGCGGCAACGATCACCCGCGATAGCATGATGTTCTTCCGTAGACTCCTCTATACCTGCATCGGCAAAGAGAAGGGTTTTCTTGAAATAAACTGGGAAACAATTTGTGGAAACTTTTTAGCCTCTCCGGGAACCACCACCGATTCCACCTCTCCGGGAACCACCACCACAGATTCCACCTCTACGGGAACCACAACCACCACCACCATCGAGTCCGCCTTTCTGGGAACCACCACCAATTCCACCTCTCCGGGAACCACCACCGATTCCTCCTCTCTGACAACCACCACAACCAACAACTCCACCTCTCCGGGAACCACCACCACCAAAATCAATTCCATCTCTCTGGAAACCACCACAACCACCAAAATCAATTCCATCTGTCCGGGAACCACCACCACCAAAATCAATTCCACCTCTGGGCACCACAGCCAACCGATTCCGTCTCCCTGGAAATCACCACCATCGATTCCACCTCTCCGGTCACCACCACCGATTGCTACTCACCACAGTGGCCCTTGGTCCTTCTTGCCGACACCTGTCGCTGGCTGTCTCTCCACTACGTTGCTCCCCGGTCATCGGTCCCTCTCCTCCAGCTCTCGTGTCTTCCGCCTCGGACGTTGGTCAAGCAGCAACTGCCGAAAAGCACAACAAACGAGCTCGCGTGAAACCCTTCCTCTCCCCGCTCCCGTTTCTGGCGTTTTTTCGTCACCTTCTTACCTTTCGGGTTTCCTCGTACCTTACCACCGCAATCTCCACACGGATTATGAAAACCTCTTTTCTCTGGCACCACCATCAACATCAGCCATCATCGTCTCTTGCCTCTGGTGCTTGTCCGCATTCCTGCACGCTCCTCAAGGTCGTTCGCACTCCTGTTTCCTCCTCCTCTTCATCCTTGTCCTCTCTTCGGCCTCCTCATCATCCTCGCAACCTCCTCAAAGGTCACCCAAATTACGTGGCGCCGCTCGGACCACCGGCCGGAGGCCCTGGAGAGAGAGAGAGGTTCATCATCATCATCATCATCATCATTTTGGGCAAGCTGACTCCATTTTCTCTTCGGCCATCGCCCAGGGGGTCCTCTTTCCTGAGTCATACGAAAGGGGTAAAAATGAGGTTGCTTTTTTTTTAACGATAACGTTTACGTAAGTGTGTGAGGTGACAGTGGACTGGAGTAACATCCGCTCACGTCACAAATAACAAGCCCTAAAATCCTCAACGAGGGCCAACGAAACTTAAAGGGCCCATATAACAGGCCCTACAATTCTGTAAGGCTTTTTAAACGATTAAAAAGTCATAGAAAAGTACTTTTTTTAATATTACGATAGCATATTTCATGTTAATATAAGCGGGCTATTTAAAATGCAACGGCGGGCCGGATTTGGCCCGCGGGCCGCAAATGACACGACCCTGGCCTAATAATGGGGACCATGAGGTTAAGTCTATATTTCGGAACATAAAAACATAGGCGATCAGTCATCTAAACATTAATTAATCGATTTCAACGTTTTTTCCCATATTTATAAACCTATACAGCCTACATGAACCTTCCACAAGGAACTATACTACTCTTTGGTTCGCCAAGATGGCCGACCAACCACTCAACTTTACGAGACACCCTGTATCCCATACCGTCTGCTTCAGAACTCCACTTCCCAGCCTCAAAATCGCGCGAAATTTCACTGAATTTTGCTCAACATCTCATCCAATAACGTCCAGAAAGCAATTCCACATAGTTATTTCCACAAAAACACGTCTAAATTGAGCCTGATTTCGAATTCCCCCTAAATGGAATACTGGAACGTAACGCACGAATCGGCCTACCTTCGAATCGCCATTTCCCCGCCTCGATCTTCACGCAAATTCACCGTTTTTTCTCTCAAAGACAACGACTCACAAGCGCGCACACACCACACGCGATTTTAGGTGTCAAAATAGCTCAAATCGGTTAAAAACAACGCCAAAACCATCTACATTCGTAGAACGCCGCCTATGACTATGACTATGACTATGACTTGTAGCATTCCCTTTGAGACGGGCACTCACTAGGAGTCGCTACGGTGTAATCAAGTTCCATTTCCGAGTTTCACATCGTGCCAGACGTACGGCGCCGCGATCGCTTCGGCTATTCAATTCCCTCATTTTCTAAGCCAAAATAGAGCATTTAGCGTATATTTTTTATCGCTTTATCTCTATGTCTTGTCTAAATTTCATCTTTTCAGCTTTTGCATCGGGTATAACCTTCGAAACGAACCAATTTTCGCTTTTGGTCGAGCGTTCCACAAGTTTTTCTTTGTGTCCCCCGGATGGCGCTGCGATCACCACCTTGGGATTCCATTTATTCGCGTTGTATAAACTTAAAATATGGATGTTACGAGTAGTTTTTGGGTGATTTTTAAGTGAAATACGATTAAATTCGATAGTTAGACATCTAAAAATGAGTTTCGAAGAAGATCGAAGGTGAGCCGCTAACATGGTCGTATTTGGAGGTCGCCATTTCGTGCTTCCCCAGTGGCGCAATTGGTTAGCGCACGGTACTTATAATGCAGTATTCGTTTGCTATGCCGGGGTTGTGGGTTCGAGCCCCACCTGGGGAATGGTTTTTTTTACAACTAAAAAGCGTGAAAAAAACATATCTGAGATACGCTACTAGGGTCCCTAATGATAAATATAACATCTTTAGGTCGGAATAAATATTGGAATGGGCCTACGTTTATTCTATATTTTTTTGGCTGTACATAATAGCCCCTATAAATGGACATATTAAGAAATAAAGGGCCCATGATAGGGACATGAAGTCATTAAGCCTCTGACCCCCATAAAGGGCCATATTAAACCTAGAAGGCCCTTATGACGTCAAGAAATGAAGGGTATAAGATAGGGTCTTATTGAGCCAAGATGGGACTCATTATTAAGCATGAAGAGTCCGAGGTGTGGTCATACTATATATTTATTTATTTATTTACTGTTATAGTCAGTCCAAACAAAATAAAGGACCGGTATACAACAATAACTAGCGCTCGAAAAGCAATAAATATACTTTAGACGGGACTTTAGAAGGGCCCACAGAAAGGCACATTAAGCCATTAAGGACCCCAATGTGTGATCTTATTAAACTAAATAGTTGCCACAGGTTTGGGTCCTAAGTGACGTCATTTTGAACATGTGCCCAATGCGAGTCTTTATATTTGATCGATGAAGAATTTAATTAAATTTGTTGAAATTATTCTCCTCAAATAATGATCGATTATGCTGACCTTAACCATAGTACAAGTAACTTTTCTCACGCAGCGACCTCCAGACGTCCACTTCCGGTTCCTTGACCCCTGGCAATTTTTTTCCAATTTCATCCATTTTTCATAGAACAATTTAGTTGTTGTTTTTGTTGTTTAACCCCGAGGATGGATGATGAATCATTGTTGCCGTAATAACAAGGTCACGAAATTAAGAAAAAGAAAAAACGAGTTGCATCGGGTGGGGCCATCTTCGGAATTAAAAAAATCACTAATTACTAAAAGTTCCCACACGACACGAGTAAAATTTCAGTATATTAGAAAATTTATAGGTCGAAACAAAAGACTAGGAAAGTTGCCCGTGATATATCATCGTACAGTAGAACCTGTCTAAATGCATATTTGTCACCGGTCCCAAGCGTATGCATTTATACAGGTTCCACTGTATTATCCATCCATGTTTCCAGCGCCACCTGTGAGCCCTTTACGGTTCATGGCTGGAACGAATGGCAAATGTGCATAGGTTTTAAAATGTATACGTGCAGCGCGTTTAATTCCTAATTATTATTATTATTATTATTTTATTGTGGCGATTGGGGAAAAATGAAAATTCCCGAACATACACAAAAATAGCGCTACAAGGAGCATAAAATACAGTAAAACAAGATAAAAAGACATCAGATAAAACAATAAAAAGAGATGGAACAAGACCTTCAGAAAAATAATAAAAATAATAATAATAAAAAAACAGCTGAACATCGATTGAAATTACAAGAATCACGTCACGTTTGATCTCGTTATCCTCCTTTTATAAACAAGTGGAGAAATCCAACGTTAAATTTCATGGCCAAAGCAGGGGTTAGAGACACTGAGGCTTGGGTTTTTTCGGAGATTTTTTTCTCTGCCCCCAACAATTTAACGAGAAACTGTTTGAACAATGACGAGGAGAATCGAAACGTATTTCCCACGAAACTATTTGACGATAATTGAAAAGCGGATTCTTTACTTTTCTCACCTAAATTCCTCATTTTCTTCACACAAAATGAACCGAATATTAGTATACGACATTCAACTGGTTTCAAATTAGAATTGTTTAAAATGGAACATTCATTCGAACGTGGTATCGCGCTACAGTTCGAAAGCATGCATGTGATTCCGGTTTGGACCCTTAGGCATTTTTCGCAAATTTAACGCGTATTTTAAAACAAAACACACCAAATCTTTATTTATTTATTTTTATTTATTTATTTATTTATTAATCCATACGCTAAGTTGCACGGAAAAAAGCACTCGAAGAGTATAATGTAGCGTT
>JAQGBW010005012.1:0-12735 GCA_034698625.1 Julus scanicus
ACTTTTAGAAGAGTTTAATATTGGAAGTAAAAACGTACTTTTTGGTAGTGAAATCACACTTTTCCTTCCCATATTCTCGCGTTTCACCAGAAATCCACCATTTTACGCGAGCAAATGTTGGAACACGAGTGTCAAACTTTTTAACTTTCAAATTTTAAATTATTGGCAATGTCCCATTCCTCCTGCGTCTCATTCCTACCCACTATTCCCTACAATTTGCCTAAATCTAATTTGCAATCATCGAATGGATTTCATCCTAGCTGAAAACTGATTTTTGGTCTAAATGTACATAAAATGTGTAAATGAAAAACAAGCGGATAAAGAGGATAAAATAAACAATTACTCCAAATAAATATCTAAATTTTCTTCAAGACTTCCTCAATGTGAACTTAAAGCTATAAACATTTGCATCCGTTTTAAACTTAACCTTGAATTTTTCATGGGCATTAAACGGGGGTTGTTCATAAAGTACGAACTATCAAAATAGTACTCTACTTTTGGTCCATATACTATGCCAGCCATGGACCAATGGGCCACGTGACTTAATATAATCAGTTGAGTAATATTAAACAGTTGGCAATCACTGTAAACATTGTCGGTAAGTGGGAAAGCCATCTAATAGGGGTTATTAGATTTACCCCTCAAATTCCATATTTTTTATTTACAAACTACACAATCTTACCCTAAGGGCCTCACTTTATACAGTGGTGTGACATAAGTTGTTTTCCCTCTCTATATAAATGGTCATTCATATATGGCCTATTCAGTGGTCAAAATGACCCATAATGACAAAATATAACTCATAATGGCCAGCTATGGGCAGCGTTGCAAGAATTATATATACAGTGGTGTGACATAAATGTTTTCTCCCTCTCCCCATATATGGCCATTCAAAAGCATATTTAGCTAGATATGGCCCATTCAGTGGTCAAAAATGGCCCATAATTGCCAGATATGGCATTTAAAGCCCTACAAAAATTATATATATACAGTGGTGTGACATAAGTTTCATTCTCTCCCCATATGTGGTCATTCAAAAGCATATTTAGCTAGATATGGCCAATTCAGTGGTCAAAAATAGACCATACTGGCCAGATATGGGCATTTAAAGTCCTACTAGATAGTATATACAGTGGTGTGACATAAGTTTTGTTCTTTCCTTAAATATGGCAATTCAAACGCATATTTAGCTAGATATGGCCCATTCAGTGGTCACAATGACCCATAATGGCCAGATATGGGCATTTAAAGCCCTACAAGAATTATATATACAGTGGTGTGACATAAGTTTTGTTCTCTTCGTGTATGACCCATTCATAGGCTAAATATGGCCCATACTGGCCAGATATGGGCATTTAAAGCCCTACAAGATTGCATATATAGTGGTGTGACATAAGTGTTTTCTCACTCTCCCCATATATGGGCATTAAAACGCATATTTAGCTAGATATGGCCCATTCAGGGGACAAAAATGACCCGTAATGTCATTTAAAGCCCTATAAAATTGTATATACAGTGGTGTGACATGAGTTTTTTTCTCTCTTTCCTGTAGCAACTATCCAGTGATGGCTATTCTTCCACCGGTGGAAGTTACAGTAAATTCGGATATGGAAGTTACGGTGGTTCCAAAATCGGATATCGACCTTCGAGTACAAGTACCTACACTGAGAGGTACCCTTCGACCCCCCACGATAGACCCAAGTCAGTGGCAGGAGGTCCTTACTCCTCCTCAGCTGCCGCCGCCTCCTCCTCCTCAAAGGACTACGGCCGCATGAACAGTTACAACACTTCCGGTTACACTTCCGACTATGGACGCTCTGCTTACAACAAGTCTGGATATGGCTCTGATTATGGCCAATCAGGATACACTTCCGGAACCGGATATGCATCTGGTACCGGTTATGCTTCTGACTATGGACGTAGCAAGTATGGATACTCATCTTCCGCTGCTTACAGGAGACCTTCTGAAAAATCAACGGAAACACCGAGGTACTCCAGCAGCGCCTATAATAGTGGTGGTGGTCGCAGTAACCAAGGTGAGATATTCCTTGATCACGTGATCAATGATGGTCATACCTGCCAAAAATCAGATCTGTAGCTTGATAATTAGGGGATAAACCAGGGGGTTAAGTCACCTAGTTTCAAAAACTCTAGTGAGTGATTTTTTAAAGTGATTTTTGTTTAGATTTTTAAAAGATTAACAGTGTCTTATAAACAGATGAAAATTTAATGGTCGATTAAGTAACTGACCATGGTGAGACCTACCAAAAGCCAGATCTGTAGCTTAATAACAAGGGGTTAAACCAGGGGGTCAAAGGTTACCTAGTTTCAATAACTCTGTGAGTGATTTTTTTAAGACATTTTTTAAAGACATTTTTGTTTAATTTTTTTAAAGATTAAAAGTGTCTTATAAACGGTTGAAAATTTAATGGTCGATTAAGTAACTGACCATGGTGAGACCTACCAAAAACCATATCTGTAGCTTGATAACAAGGGGTCAAACCAGGGGGTCAAAGGTTACCTAGTTTCAGTAACTCTAGTGAGTGATTTTTAAAGACAATTTTGTTTAGTTTTTTTAAAAAAGATTAAAAGTGCCTTGTAAACGGATGAAAATTTAATGGTCGATTAAGTAACTGTCCATGATGAGACCTGCCAAAACCATATATGTAGATTGATAACAAGGGGTTAAACCAGGGGGTTAAAGGTCACCTAGTTTCAATAACTCTCATGAGTGATTTTTGAAGGGATTTTTTTAAAATTTTTTAAAAGACATTTTTGTTTAATTTTTAAAAGACGAACAGTGTCTTATAAACGGATGCAAATTTAATGGTCGATTAAGTAACTGACCATAGTGAGACCTACCAAAACCATATCTGTAGATTGAAAACAAGGGGTTAAACCAGGGGGTTAAAGGTCACCTAGTTTCAATAACTCTCATGAGTGATTTATGAAGGGATTTTTTTAAAAAATTTTAAAACACATTTTTGTTTAATTTTTAAAAGACTAACAGTGTCTTATAAACAGATGAAAATTTAATGGTCGATTAAGAAACTGACCATGGTGAGACCCACCAAAATCCATATCTGTAGCTTGATAACAAGGGGTTAAACCAGGGGGTTAAAGGTCACCTAGTTTCAAGACCCACGAGTGATTTCAAAGCAATTTTTGTTTAGTTTTTTAAAATTTGTCTCAAAGTTATTTAAGAATGAAAATTTAATTGGATTAGTTAACTAACCATGATTAAACATTCCAATTCCAGGCTCCTCCTACATCAGGAGTAATTGCAACACCCCCAGATCCTCCTACACCACGCGCAGTCTGGCCAGAGGACGCGATAGCGGTGCTTCCTCCTCCTCTTCTTACAGGAACAGCAGCTACTCCAGGAGTGTAAGTCGTGAAGAGCCGAAGGTGGCGCCCCCAGTGGCGACAGTGGCTCCAGTGGCCATATCTGGCACTGCCAAGGCAGAACACCGGAAGTCCAAAGAGTGCAAGGCACCCGCAGACTTCACGTCAGAGGAGGACACCTCCTCATCGGACAGTGAAGACAGTCAGAATGAAGACATTGTCTTTGCCCAGATGGTCAGCAGGTCCACATCACCAACCCAGAAACCTTTACCCCCAGGCGACTATTCAAAGTCCATATCTGCTACGGCAAACTCCAAATGTCCACGGAGGAACTCCAAGAAGAACATCGAGAAGAAAGACTCCGCTACGCAGACCACAATTAGTGAGGATGTCATGACTGAAAGATCAGACAGACCCAGATATGTGTCCACCAAGCCAAGTCCTGGCTACTATGACAGGTACTATGGACGTTATACCAGTTCTGTTCTTAGTAGACCTTCCTCCACCTCTTCAGTAAGGAACTACAGTTCCAGAACAGATCCTAGTCCACCCAAGAAGCTTCTGTCACCATCATCAGCAGGTCCTTGTAGTCGCCAGACCAGTCAAGAGGATGGAAGATCTCCAACAAGCCCCAAAAGTCCAATGCAGGAAGGTTCTGGAAAGTCTCCAACAAGCCCCAGAAGTCCCATGCAAGAGGGTTCTGGAAGGTCTCCAATAAGCCCTAAAAGTCCAATGCAGGAGGGTTCTGGAAACCACCATCAGCAGTCAAAGCAGTCAAATTTTGTACAAGAGTGTTCTGGAAACCACCATCAGCAGTTGCAACAACCAGGTATTGTTGGAGGGAAGTCTAGATCGCCAACCAGTCCCAGAAGTCCAATGCCGGAGGGTTCTGGAAACCTTCATCAACAGTCAAATTTTGTACAAGAGGGTTCTGGAAACCACCATCAGCAGTTGCAACAGCCAGGAGTTGTTGGAGGGAAGTCTAGATCACCAACCGGTCCCAGAAGTCCAATGCCAGAGGGTTCTGGAAACCATCATCAGCAGTCACAACAGCAGTTACAACAACCAGGGTTCGTTGGAGGGAAGTCCAAGTCGCCCATCACCTCCAGGAGTCCAATTCCCGAGGCTTCTGGAAACCTCCATCAACAGTCCAAAGTCCAAAACAGGGTCCAAAGTCCAAATGGTCCATGTCCTGAAGCAGCAGCAGTGGGGAACAATGGTGGAGAAGCGGAGAACAAGGAGTTCCGGAAGTCAGTTCTTAATATGAGTGACCGTAAGCATGAACGCTCTCCAGGACTTAAGAAGACCCAGTCTTGGAACCGCTTGCAGGCCTCTGATGAAGACAGACGTCCATTAGCCAAGTCCCACTCAAGGACTGGACTTCTGGAACCTTCTTCAGCAGTCGGTGGCAGTTCCTCCTCTGAAGAGGATGAGGAGCCACAACGAGAACGTCGAATCTGCAGAACCCACTCCAGGAACAGGATGACTTCAGAGAGCAGTCAGAAAAAGGGATCATCTCAGGAGGACCTGGTGGAGGTACGGCAAAGAAGCCGGACGTCCAGCAGGGAGGATCTTCTTGATGAGCAACGCAGAAGAAGCCCCAGAAACAGAACTGGAGAGGAGGACATGAGACGAAGAAGGAAGAAGGACGGTTCATCTTCCAGCGAGAACCTCTTGCGAGACACAGATGACAACCCGGACGGTTGGAGAAACAAGGGCCGTAGGCGTAACGGATCTCTGGAAGGGGTTCTGGATGATGACGAGGGTTGGAGGAACAAGGGCCTAAGACGAAATGGGTCTCTGGAAGGAGTTCTAGACGACCGGCCTCCAAGGCCCTCAAGACATGGCTCGCGCGAGAACATCTTGGACGAGAAGTCCACCTCCAGGAGACGTGGCCACGAACAAGCCACCGGTGAGGTCCGTGTGGCTTCCAGAGGTGGAAGTTCAGGTGATGATAGACGTTCTTGTAACCGCCAGTCCCCTAGTACTGGAATCCGTCAAACTTCCAGAAGCCGCTCCAAGGAAAACATGTTGGAGGATAGCGGACAACAACCGCAGAAGACCGGTAGCGGACAGAGGACAACTGGTATTCCTGTACCTAGAGCACAGAACCGTCAGTCTCGAGATCCTTTATCTTCCTCTGAAGAGGATGATGAAGTGGAAGCTGTTGATGGTGTTGGAAGACATGACTGGAACCGGTCCAGTCCGGTCCAGTGGCAGCCCGGTAATAAGGAGAAGCGAGGCAGTTTGTCTAGCAAGACAACCAAAGATATTGGAGGTGCTGGAGTGGGAGGTGGAGGAGGTGGTAGCAGAATTCCCTGTAGAAATCCATCCTCCAGTTCCAAGAAGACAAAAGAGAAGTTCATCGGCAACACGATGGACATCGACAGTCTTCTGGGCGATGAAAAATCCTCCAGCGGTACCTTCGAGGACTTTGAGCGGAGGTTCAGCAACGACAGGAGGATGATCATCATCTCGGCTCCTCCTGCTGGAGAGGAGGAGGAACGTCGTGAAGACGCCAAAAAAACTGTTGGAATGTTCATCGGCAAGTGCAAGGACATCGATGATGTCCTGGGGAAAGCGGCTCCCGTACGGCCCACCGTCTTACACCTGAAGAAGGAGTTGGAGGACAGCGAGGAGGAGGAGGAAGAGGTTGTACCGATTCAGAGACAGGAGGACAGGAAAAGCAGTGGTGGAGGAGGATGTAGTTCTGGGGATGAGTCTGATGAGGAAAGTGAGGATGAGGAGGAAGTATCGGCAAGCTCCAGCGCTGTTGAGGAAGTGGAGGCACACACTGTCAAGGTCCATGACAGTAAGGCACAGCAGTCACAACTGGAGACATACACTGAGGAAATAGATTCCAGTGCTGTGAGGATCAGGGAGAGTAAGGCCTTGGCACCGGAACTTGAGACATATACGGAAGAGATCGATCTCAGCGGAGTCAGGATCAGAGAACAGGTGCCAATGAAGGGGAGCATCACTACATGTCCAGCCACCAACAGGGTGAGTGAAGACACTGTTTTAGGTATCTGCATGTTTTGGTTTGATATTAGAGGCGAGTACAATGGAAGAGTACATGGCATAAAACATGTTCTATGGACACAGATGTCATGTGTGGACATACAGAACATGTTCTTGTGAGTACAATGGAAGAGTACATGGCATAAAACATGTTTTATGGACACAGATGTCATGTGTGGACATACAGAACATGTTCTTTTGCAAAATGTCTGCTGTCTCTAATCACCATGTAAGATGAGTTACAGAAAAAACTGGTAATAAACTAGTAGTTTAAACTGGTAATATGTTGCTCAAAGTGCTATCAGAGTATTACTAGTTTGTGATCAGTGATCAGTAAATTATTACTTTTTTTAAGTAACCATGTTTGCTCAGTAAATTATGGTTGATCAGTAAATTATCAGGAAATTACCACTTTTCAGGTAATCATGTTTACTTAAAGATGAACTGTTTGAAATACTGTTAAGTAAATTTGAACTTCAAGTAAATAATCAGAAAATTATTTATTTGTATAACTAACTTCTTAATCGTGTTTACTTAGAAGTGATCAGTTAGTGATCAATAGAAAATTACTACTTTTTTAGGTGACCATGTTTACTTAAAGATGAACTGTTTGCTGCTCTAAGTAAATAATCAGAGAAAGTGCTGCTTTTTACAAGTAGCATACATAACTGGTAATCTTGTTTACTTAAAAAATGAACAGTTTGTGATCAGTTAGTGATAAATAGTAAAATTACTACTTTTTAGGCAACGATGTTTACTTAAAAATTAACAGTTTACTCAAAGTAAATTGCCATAAAATTAGTACCTTTTTGGACAACCATGTTTTCTTAAAAATTAAAATTGTGTGATCAATTAATGATCAATAGAAAATTTACTGCTTTTTAGGCAACAATGTTTACTTAAAATTTAACTGTTTGCTCTGAGTAAATAATCAAAAAAGTAGGTACTGATTTGTACAAGTAACATAACTGTTAATCGTGTTTACTTAAAATGAATAGTATGTGATTAGTGTGATTAGTGTTTTTTTAGGCAACTATGTTTACTTAAAAATTAAGTTTGTGATCAGTTGATGATCAGTAAATTATCAGGAAATTATTTTTTTATGTAATCGTGTTTACTTAAAAACGAACTGTTTGCTCTAACTTAATTATCAGAAATGTACTGATTTTTTAAAAAGCAACACAACTGGTAATTTGTGATTAGTTAGTGATCAATAAATCAACAGAAAGTTACTACTTTATCAGACAACAATGTTTCGTTAAAATTGCATAATTTTCTCAAAGTAAATAATCAGAAAAGTACTACTTTTTAGACAACTGATAATCGTGTTTTCTGAAAAATGCAGTTTGTAATTAGTTATTTATCAGAAAAGTGCTTATTTTGGTGATCAGTTTTTAATGAGATTATCATTAAATTACTTCTTAGTTCAAGCAACTTAACTGCCAACAGTATTTTATCAGGAATTTGCAACATTTTAGGCAATTTAACTGGCACTCATACGCCAATTTATCCAATTTGCTAAAGTTTCAAATAATTTTTAAACTAGATGCTCACATGTTTATTACATTTCAACCAATTTGGGTAAAAGTTATGGAAATAGATTTTCCACTGGATTGAAATCCTTTCCGTGACACAGTTGTAGTAATCTATTAGATATTCTGTGTAAAAAAATGGATAAAATGGATAAAATTTGATAAAATGGATAAAATTCTACAAAATGGATTTCAAATTCCTGCAGTCAGGAAACTGATTTCATCCTTGTTTTTATCGGTTGAAATTCATATATAATCAGTTTATCCCCTCCTCTTCCTCCTCCCCCCTTCGACTTCCATTAGTTCACCTAAATTTAACTCCTGTTTTTAACCCTTGTTTTGGTGCTATATCGTGCCAAGGTTGAGCCAGATATGTGAGAGGAAATAGAAGGACGAGTGACCTGTCGGTTTGCCAACAAAATTCAACACTTTTTTGGTCATTCTTTTTTTTTAAAGAGGGTCCATCGGCCAATTAGGGCCTCTCCAAAATAACACGTTTTTAGGGCATTTTCTACAACATCACAAACGCGATGGTTGGAATCAGGAAGCCGTAGCACAGTTCAAAAGTGCTAAAATTAGACGAATGATTTTGCTAATTTTGTAAACCAACTAACTGCTGACGATGGAACGTTGACCTACATTCTAATTTCTGTCCTTATTTCGGATGCAGAAAATAAACTGTATAATTCCACAAACTGAAAAACATTTCAGTTTGTGTTAGACCGACAACAACACAAGATTTTTTTCACTTCCTCTTCGATCTTCTCATTCTTCTGCGTTTACCCCTTAATTTAATTTTTCTTCCTCTTATTTTGGTACTTATTTTGGTACTTATTTTGTCTACTGTTCCTCTTCCATTTTCCCTTCTGCTCTTTCTTCTACTTCTCTTCCTGCTTCTACTAATTCTGTTTTTCCTTCATTTTCTCCTCTTGCTTCTTCCTCTACTCCTCCTTCCTATTTTACTCCTCTTCATGCTTCAGCTTCTCCTTTCACTCATTTCTATTTTTTCTTCTTCTGCGTCTACTACATTTGTCTTCTCTTCCATTTTCTTGTCCTACTCCTCTTTCTACTCCTCCATTTTTCCTCTACTCCTCCTCTTCCAGCTTATTATTCTATTCCGTTTTCTTGCTTCTTTTTTCCTCTTACTCCTATTTTTCCTCTTACTCCTATTTTTCCTCTTACTCCTTCTATTTTTCCATCTTTTCTTTCTATACTCCTACTGTTACTCCTTCATTTTCTTCCTTTTCATGTACTACTCCATTTTTTTTTCTCTTTTCCTCCTCCAGTCTCTTCTTCTACTCCATTTTCCTCCTCCTTCTGCTTCTCCTTCATTTTATTTCCTTTTTTCTCCTCCTCCTTCTCTTCCTCCTCCTCCTCCTTCTCTTCCTCCTCCTCCTCCTGCATCTCCTCAATTGCCTTCCTCATATCCTCCTCCTCCAGTTTCTTCTTCTACTCCCTGATACTCCCCCTCCCCCTCCTCCCCCTCCTTTTCTTCCTCTTCCTCGTCCTCGTCCTCCTTTTTCTCCTCCTGCATCTCCTCAATTGCCTTCCTCTTATCCTCCTCCTCCAGTTTCTTCTTCTACTCAATTTTTCTCCTTCTCCTTGGTCTCCTCCATCTCCTTCCTCTTATCCTCCTCTTTTCCATTTTCACCTCATCTTCTCCTCCTACTTCCCTTTCGATTCCTTCATTTTCTTCCTCTTATCGTTTTACTCCTCCATGTTTAATCTCTTCTTCTCCTCCTAATCCTTCATTTTCTTCCTCTCCTTATTCTCCTCCTCCATATTATTTTTCTTCTCCTTTCTCATCTCCTCTTTTACTCCTCCTCCTTCTTCATCTGTTCTTTATTCCTCTACTATTACGTATTCATTCATTCTTGGTAATTCTATTCCTCATTCTACTCAATTTACTCCTTATTCCTCAGTTCCTCCTTCATCTACTCCTTTTTTTCTTATCCTTCAG
Source organism: Julus scanicus (assembly GCA_034698625.1). Lineage (NCBI taxonomy): Eukaryota > Metazoa > Arthropoda > Diplopoda > Julida > Julidae > Julus > Julus scanicus. Next base: position 9,859 of record JAQGBW010005012.1, read on the forward strand.
CTTTTTCTACTTGTCCTCCTCCTACTCCTCCTTCTAACCTTACTCTACTCTTCCCATTCTTCCTTTACTTCTCCTCCTCATCCTTTATCTACTTTCCAACCTTTTAATTCTATTCCTTCCTTATACTTTTACTCCTCTCCTTTTGCCTCTACTTCTCCAACTTCTACTCCTGTTCCTCCTCCTCCACTTGCAATTTTCTCTCCTCCTTCTTCTATTTTCCATCTTATTGTTCTTCCTTTTCCTCATTCTTTTCTTCAATCTATGTCTAATCAGTTTTCCCCGCTTTTTATATTGGAAACTGAAGTTAGGCCAGCCTGTACTGTACAACGATTTTCTTCGCACCCTGTACCGCCTGCGCTGTTGACACACTCACTCGCTAGATGGCAGTCATCGCTTTGGTTAGCGCGTGCTTGCTCCATATGCTAAAATAGGCGTTGGCATTGAGCATAGCTGCGTTGAAAAGAAAACTGCCAGGTGGGGGCGTTGGATACATGATCCCAAAAAATACCAGCGGTTTTATAGCAAACAATGCGGAAAAGTAAAACAAAAATAAACTGTAATGAAGAAACAACGATTCCTGTCACGTGTTTAAACCACTTTAACGATAAGCAATGAATTAAGGATGGAAAAGCTTTATTTAGATACATTTTACGATAGTTTTCTTAGCTTTTCTTATCCACAGATTTTTGATGGAAATGGTGGAATTTTAAATATTGATTTACTTAAATTAATTTATATTAAACTGAAAGCTACATAAGTATTTAAACACAAAAATTTGCATCATGGTTTTAAAAAATAATTAATTTTTTTGGGAAAATTTGACGCCTGTTTTGTGCATCAAATAATTTATTGAAACTTGAAGTTATTTGCAAGAATATGCAAAGTTAGTTTTATTAAAATACGTCATTTTTAAGAGAAATTACATTTGCAGTACAGTTCTGACATTTTTAGTGATAAATATTTTATTATTGAATCTTGACGTCATTTGGAAGTAATCTGATGTTTTTTGTATGAAAATTTTATATCATTTTAAAGAAGATTTCGCGTTTTTTTTAGTATGATAATTTCATGTTCAATGTTTGTTAGAAAATGTGTCGTCTTTTGTATAAAATTTTCCATACATTTTGAGAAAATATTTTTTAATATCATTTTTAAAAAAATTGACACAAATTTCAATATCATTTTTAAGAAACAAATCAAACAAACAAACAAGAAAATGTGACTCAATAAGAAAATTTGACATAAATTTAAAGAAGATATGACATTTTTTAGGAAATTTGACATCATTTTAAAGAAAATTTGACATAAATTTTAAGAAAATATGACAAATTTTAAGAAAACATGACATAAATTTTAAGAAAATTTGACATAAATTTAAAGAAAATATGACATATTTGACATCATTTTTAAAAAATGATAGAAATTTTAAGAAAATTTGACATAAATTTAAAGAAAATTTGACATAAATTTAAAGAAAATTTGACATAAATTTAAAGAAAATTTAACTTAAATTTAAAGAAAATATGACATAAATTTAAAGAAGATATGACATTTTTTTTAGTATATTTGACATTATTTTTTGACACAATTTTTCAGCATTTTAAAGAAAATTTGACATAATTTTTAACAAAATATGACATAATTTTAAGAAAATATGACGTAATTTTTCAAAAAACGTGACAAAGATTTTTAAGAAAATTTGACATCATTTTTGAGAAAATTTGACATAATTTCTAAGAACATGTGACGTCATTTTTAAAAAAATTGACGTCATTAAGACTAATGTTGATCTGTCGCCTTAACAAAAAGTATAAGTTCAAATTTGCAATCACTACATTTCGAAAAAAAACAACCAAGAAAACCAGTGGTCACGGAATGGATTTAATCTTAGCTGAAATCTGATTTCATCCATTCCGTGACCGCATTATTTTCGGCTGTGGTTAGAACCCATTTCGAGGCTAGATTAAGTACGTGTTTCATCATACATTATTGTCCATTAAAATATGAATAAATTTTCGTTCGGAGGCAAGTTAAGTCGTTTTTTGATGGCGATGAAGGTGGAAAAAAGAACATTTAGCCACTGAGATTTCGAATAGTAGACAATGGAAACGAAATCTTATTGGTGCATTTTTATAACCCACAAAAAAAAACAAGTCAGTGGGCCAAAGTCGAAAAATACCGCAAACACAAAAGCACTCTCGTGCCCAGACAACTCTTCAATTCAGTGCTCAGCACTTTTTTTAGCTAAAATTATCCACGAATAAAAACAGGATGTGGTCATGGAATGGATTTCAACAGATTTGGATTAAAACACTTCAAAATTAATTAAAATTTTGTTCAAAATGTAAGTTTAAAAAATAGTGCCTTAAAAGTTGACATTTTTTCACTTTATTTCCAAAAATATATTCGTAAGCCATTAAAATCGGATTTAATCCAAATCGTGACCGGGCTCGTGCGGCGACAATTTAACTCATGTGTTTTAGTGTTTAAGTTGATAAAGATTAAAAAACAGTGCCTTGAAGGTTGACATAATTTCACTTAACATAGTTTAATTCCTAAACCAAATATCGCTTCGTAATCCATCAAAATCTGATTTAATCCAAATCGTGACCGTGCTTATTTTCGGTTCAATAGTGCCTTAAAATTGACATTTTTTCACTTTATTTCCAAAAATAGCTTCGTAAGCCATCAAAATCGGATTTAATCCAAATTGTGACCGTGCTTATCGGTGTGCCGCATGAGGGCGCGTGAGGGACCTTCAAGTTTAATGTGCCGTGATCTTAAAAAGTTTAAAAAACATTGCCTTAAAATTGACATTTTTTCACTTTATTTCCAAAAATAGCTTCGTAAGCCATCAAAATCGGATTTAATCCAAAT
>JAQGBW010005013.1:0-12734 GCA_034698625.1 Julus scanicus
GTCTACAAAGAGAGTGGTTCGGTAATATGGAATGGAAATTAATATTCTGGTTAAAATACATGCTGTAAATATTACAATGTTAATGTTTAGAAAAATAATTCTGCAATGTCTAATATTTCTATATGAAAAATAAACATTCAAAGCAAAAGATGGACTTGTAGAAAACATGAGAATTTTGAAATAAGTCAACAACACCCATACCTTGCTTTACGGCCTAGATACGTTCCAGAAAAGTTGGACGTAAAGCGAAAAAGCCGTATAACGAATCAATTATTATATTATATTTTCCTTCTTAAACGAAGTAAAACCCATACGTTGTTTTATTTTTAGCTAAATCCAATCTTGTTTGTGAAATTTGGGTGTAATTTATCACATTTTTTGGCAACTTTCTATAATTACAGCATTTGTTTTGGCCGTATAACGAAACATTGTGGGCCGTAAATCGAAACAGTGCCATAATAAAAAATGTCCGTATAAAAGCGAAAGGCCGTGTAGCGATATATAGGTGTATTTATATACTGTATATAGAGCTGCATATTAATTAGGGTAAAATTAGGGTGGCATAAATTACTTTAAATTCGGGAAATACTCATTCTAGATTATACCATTATCAGATTAATCGACGATTTCAAATAAATATCAGTGCATGATAGAAAACGTCTCTTTGAGAAATGCATGAATTTTACAGAAAAATAATAGTAAAAATGGCGTTATGATTCAAAACTGTAAGCTCTTTAATTTAAATGTGTGTAACTAAATAACTGACTTAATCGTATTTTATCACTTTAAATGCCTGAATGTATTGATGTTCGGCAATCACTGCAAGCTTTCAAGCTCACATTGATTGCCAACTTTCAGGGACATGTATTCTGATTATCTCTATTGTTAGTTTCCAAAAAGGCCACAATTCCATGCGTTTTAGCTTTTGGTTTTTCAAAATATTCTAAAATCTTAATGTGCCCTAACTACTGCATAAGTTGTTAGATAGGTCATGTGCATTGTTCTACCATGTACACATGGCCGGTATTTATAAATGTATTCAAGCGTTGCCTTATTTTGTATTGTAAAACCCAACGCATACACTGAACATGTTTAGAACTTGTTTATTCTGAAAAAAATGAGAATTCCACGTTCCTGTTATGCAAGTACTTCATAAATTTCATGTTGTAAGAATAATTTGTTAAGGAATTGTATGTATAGGAGATTTCGTCGAGAAAAAAAAATAAAAAAGCAAATTACACTGATTTCAAAATTTACAATTGGCTTTGTGTGGGGTCAATTTAAAGATTCAAAAGTAAAGTGATTATGTATTTCCCTCTGGATGCACTTGCAGTGCGTTTTTCCCTAGCCCCTTGTTCCTCTCCCCAAGATTAAATAGGCCTAAATAGACTATATAGATAAGCCTATGTTCAGCGTGCTGCAATTTCATCTGCAGGATTGAACGCGAAAGCTGATTTCACACCGGTTGCATTCCAATTGTGTTTATTTGGGGGCGAAATCAGGTTATGGCGTAGACAGGAGCGCCTTAACGTCCTAAATGAATCGCTCCGTGCTTTTCATAGAACAACACCGACATAACTATAGCGTAATTAGATATAGGGCCCTATATAAGCTTAGGCTTAACGGACTGGCGGCCAATGTTACTTTCGTAAACCAATTTTGAAATGACCAAGACATGCATATCCTTTGTGTCAAGATTTTGCTTCTTCCCGCTAGATGGCTCTGTATATAGACCCAGCCAATGCTTCGGAAGACCCTTATAGGCATTTTAGCAAAAGTTACGCCATGCATACCTCGTACTATAACAATTCTAAATAGTGGAGTAGCGAGGATATTTGGCGCCCAGGGAAAAACACCCAAATTTGCGTTTCATCCCCCCCTTCTCCTCCACCACTGGTGTTACTTAAAATAAGTGTACTTATCAGAGTTTCAACAATATTGTGTTTAATTTTTAATCCAACAAATCCATTTTAATACTTTTGGCGCCCCTAGCCACCGTCGCCCAGGGCACCCATTAATTCCAAATTTTACATATACAATCAGGGTTAAGAACACCTGAAAGCACCGTGCTATAAATTAAGGTTAGAAAGACTTGAAAACATGTTTGTTTTTTTTCAAACTGAAGCGTAAAACTTGTTAGAATTATGTGTTGAGCGTTGTTTCTTAACAGTGATACCGAAAATGTGACAATGTTGCACTTAATGAAGTTGTTGCACATCCAACAAGTTTAGTATGGCCTGGTTGCCAAGCCGATAATACTATTCACCGAATTTTATCTAAAAATGTGTTCTCCCTCAACGATGCGTTTATTTAGTCCGCTGATTTTTGGATAAGTAAAAGGGGGGGTGGTGGTGGTCTATACAAGTTGTGCATTCGCCACTTCCAAGAGGGAGTTTAATCTTTGAAGCGTGCCTTTGCTTTTCGGTCTATTCCACCCTATATTTAGCGCGCCCGAATGTTTACGCTTACGCGAGCGTAAAGCGAAGCCTCGTCGGAAGTCACGTGCAAGCGCATGCAGGCTTAATCTTTATCCACAGATAAAACTGGCGAATTTGCACCGAGGGCAAAGCGTTTAGGGATCCGGGAGCATGCAATTTTCACACGCTTAAATCGCTCGGATTTTGCAGCAAATTGATAAATGAATTGAGTCTTCATTTAAAGTTTAAACGCCCGTTTGCTACAAATGTGCATGGTACAAATAACCTCCTGTCAAATGTTTGTTCTCAAAATGATATTGGAGATTGATGCAACCCATTATTTGAACATTTATTAACTTTGCAGTGCACTAAATTAACACAAATTTATTTTCTGATGAATTATTTTTATGGCAGTGTTATTGTTTTTCCGCTAAATTTTAACATTGCATAAATGAGTTATTGTGTCCAGATGCTTCGAGAAAATTTTGGCTTATTTGTATGATTGAGACAATTACGACAGGTGATATGGTTAATTAGTTTTTCTTAATTAATGTACTAAAAAAAATTGACATTACGCTGTTGAAACGCGTTTTAAAATGTTGAATTTTTGTATACATGCTTAAAAGTATATTTCTGAATAAGTGTTTTTGAAAATTGTCTTACCTTGATTTTGGCTTGCTGTATGAGCTCCCCATGCCGATTTGTAAGTTGGTTCTGGAAAAATAAAAAATGAAAAGAAAGGTTTTTAAAATAAAATCAACATAACAGAGTTCGAATTATCTCGTATAAAACCAACAGGGAAATTTTGCACTATTACAAGAGGTATACAGAGTACCGAACTATGAATTTTCATAACTATCTACTCATTTGAGCGTTTAATTATAAAAGTAATGAATGTACACGTTTTACATGTTATTAAGCATGTGGACGTTTAGAAAAAAATTACGTTATTAGGAGACTTGAGTAGAGAAATTTTATATTAACTGAATAAGAAATGTGTGCTTTTACGGGAAAACGTATTTCAGGGGTTGCTTTTGATGCATTGCAGCAAAGATTGCATTAACCAAGAGTTTTTCGCCCTAAATATAACCACAATAGTTACATACTAAATCATGTCATCTAATTTCCCTTATTGGCACCCTTACCACATACATGATTTATGCATTTGTCACGCTTGGGAGTTCGTTTACATGTTGCATTTTTTGGCACACACATAAACGCGAACTGATTATTCAAAATTGATTAGTCAAGTCAATTTTGATTAAATCTTGGTATCAACCCTTAGGTTACTTGTTCAGTTTATGAACTTTCAGATGAAGAATCGATTATTAGAACAAGTGAGTAAGAGACCTTTTCAATTAGCGAAATAAGTAATGCAGGGTTTTACTGGAAAGTGTATTCCAGGGGTTGCTTTTGCTGCATTGCGGCTAAGCGTACGTTAATAGGCACGTTGCGTGGTAGTGAACCCTCAAAATACAATCCCAAAATTAACATAGCTTTCACTTTCATTTAGTTATGCCTTTCATCATGCATACGATTTACACGTCTGTTTACTGTTGCGTTTTCATATAAGGCCTATAACGCGCATTTTGAATACATAGTGTGGAGAGCACGAGTCTTATTTTGATTGAATTTTTGAATGGATACTATGACAGTTAATTTTTTTAACTCTGATTATAAGCTAATCAAAAATCAAGACGCCCTTATCAGATTCTCTTTTTATAATGCCATATCAGTATTTTCCCAACTTAAAATATTTTTAAAACTCAAGATACCTCAGTGGACTTTCAAAAGTAAAAATAAAGTTGAAAAATAATATATTACCAGCGAAAAGCATCGAAAAGTTAGCTATGCTTCCAGGAACGCTTCGAGTTAGATAATCCGGCGTCGATTGCTTCATGGCGCCGAAATCTACCCTTTTTTACTTGGAATGATCGTTCGAAATGGAAATTGTTTTAAAAATTGAAAAACTGCCAATCCTAGGACTTTTGAAATGTCCTTATTCCGGCAACCGATGTTCGGAAACGGGCGGGATTTGACCCATGGTTTCTATCCTCAGCTTCGCATTGGCACATAGTTCTTGTTCAAACGCCGAATTCCCGAAATCCGACTTTTCGGACTTTTTTCCTGTTTTTTCTTTCCTGGGTGACGTCACTACGGAACTCCACAGGTGTCCGCGACTTTCCAACGTGCCACAATGGGTGGCCTCCCTCGTTGATTTGAATATCACTCCGCGTGCGGGGAAATTCCCCGTTTGTTTCTCCGTTCGATTTTTTTTCCCTGACGGATTTCCGTCGTTTGTCAATCCTTTTCCTTCCGACCTTTCCTTCCGAATAAAAAAGGCTTATTTCCGAGTGGTTGGTCTCTCCAAAGCGGACGGTCAGCTTTGATTTCCTCGGCGGTTAACCGTCGACCATCACCGGAACCGAAAAAGGTAAACTTAAAAGTTTGTGAAAAAGGAGTTTTTCCAACGAGAGGGAAAAAGAGCACATCCAGAGCCGTTTGGACGCGACGCTTAATTGTTGGCGTATTCGGCGCGTTCTCTTTTCCCCCCTCTCGTGCTGCTTCCGTCCCGCCAATTCCGATCCAGCATCCCGTTCGGGCTTTGGCGATGGGCCAATGGGAAAGGCGCGGATCGATGGCCAAGGGACCAATGAGAGCGATGGGGAGGAGCCTGTGGGGCACATGCATCGCGGAGAAAAAGCTTCTGGAAGACCATGCATCCTGACCCTTTTCGATGCATGAGGGATCATTTGCTTTTAGGTCTGCTTGGAGTTTGTCAATTAACAGTGCTTTTGGGTAGACAAAAATGACATTTTTTTCCGTGAGATTTTGAGACAAATTCTGACGATTCTCAATAATGTTCGGATTGTTACGACAATGAATTGTTGTTGCATTTAAGACACGAATAGGAGACAGAAAACAGTTCATCTAATTGCATGTTATTTCTTGAAAATATTTATATTTCAGAATTTGACAATCAATTTTCCTTATTCGATCCACTTCTCTATTTTAACTTGTGTGCCATAGCATTTCAAACATTGGAGCTTATGGAGTAAAATGGCGCGGCCATCTTGCAATTTCAGTCACTGCACTAAGATTTATTCAGACTTTACTGTGGAGGACTTGGTCTAAAAATATTAGTTTGCCAGGATATAAGAGAACCCATCCTCAACTATTGTATAAAGCTATTAAATGGTTAAAACAGTCCTAACTAATTATATTATGGTTATGGGTGCCCACTTCATTAGTGGGCACATTTTCCATCTGCAAACCGCCACCCTGGAAAATTCGCCATGGCGAATACTATGCAAAAATATTCAATTAAACCGATAATTTTAATTGTAAATTACTTTAATAAATTCGACTCAGTATACTATACAGTCCGCAAGCAAATGACAAATGGCTGGGGCTGTCCCGATTTTCAGGAGATGGCTCCAACGTCATAAGCGACCTAGTTATCATAAAATTCGTACATAAATGTATCAAACTGATTTACTAGATTCCATAAGAACTACTACTATACAAAGATGATTTGTGAGTTCCAACTGTAACTTATGATTTCAATTGATTTGCGGATGAATTTGAAACGAGGCCATTGTTTACGCTAGGTTTAATTGACACGCCTCCTCTGTCTAGGGCACCTTTAGTCGATTATATACAGGGCCATTTTTAATCTCTTTTTTATGGTTTGATTTCGTCATTCTATTTTTACCACATAGGCTGAGTGGTATATCTGGTTTAATATAGCCGCCGTCTCGTTGAATCACGCCGGCGCCGCGCTGTTGTTCCCGTGAGGACGTGCAAAAGTGTGCTTTGGCGCACGGAAGCCGGAAAAACACAACTTTTCCTTCCTTCCTTCCTTCCTTCCTCCAAGTTTCCTCTTTTCAATCTTTTTGCACCAAACTCACAAAACCCGCAATTGCAACGCGAGCTTCCAACGCTCGCAACTACGTATAGACACACACACGAAATAGATGCAGCAATTCGCAAAATAAAAAAAAAAATGAAAGAAAAAAAAAGGAATTTCTTCAACTGTACACCTATTAGCAAACTCGTATCTAATGAAAACCGATGGATGATTAAGACACCTGTGTCTCCAATATTAGGGAAATACATTTCATTAACTGCTGCCCCATATCAGTATTTTTATATTGACAACATTCAGTAATTTCTACACTTTTTGACGCTGTTTAAATGGAACAGTTCATTACTCCTTTTGGATTTCCTTTATCCCATATAAGTAGTATATTTCATCTGATCAGAGCATGTATGTGAGATACATTTTCTAGAACAATAATCTCTAGTTGAGACAAATGTCCAATTTTCAAATCATTTATTTTCCCCTCATCGTGAACCCGTGCGTGTGATCTATAAATACAGTTTCGGCCATTGTACACGATTCATTTCTTTCGTTTTGCACTCGAGCGAGCCACTCGTGTTTTGTCAGGTCGCGTGCCATTTCTATTGCTCTCCAAATCACGTTTCTATTTGCACTCGTCTTCTTCAGACGAATGGAAACGAAATTGTGGCGAACGGCGCTTCGGACTTTGGTCACTATTTTTAGCACCCGAGAAGGGCTGCCACTTCATTCAGGGATCTTAAATGTTTCGCGGATTAAGCGTCACATGAGGCATGCCTCCTCAATGAGGAGGTCAGTCAACAGCACGAGTGCACTTAGCCTCTTTACTCTAAATGGACAATGTTCAGCCTGTGTTGCTTCAAGTTATGTGCAAAATAAATACAGAATTCGGCGATTATATGACTTCAACACGCTGCATTAACCTCGGAAAACCTTCAAGAAAATCAAACAAAGTACTTTGTTAAGATGCTCATGAAGCAGACACTATAAGGTGTCGAAAATTGAGCTATGTTCATATTTTAACAATCAGATTAAAATTTGGTTTCCCCTGGCAATATCCAATAGCAATCACTGCTAGCATATTTGCAATTGTGTTGTGCTAACTTTGGGCACAATATAAAAACCTACAACTATATGCCTCGTGACGCAAGGAAAGGCATGCGTCTTCTGATTCCTTCGTGTTTCTCGACGTAAGAAGAAAAGGCATGGCCAGGTAGCGCCATAAATATAGCAATCACTGCTTGCACTCTGGTTATACGGGTTTGCTCAAGATTAGGGGCAAGCATAATCAGGAGATCTTCATGCCTCTTGAAGCAAGGAAAGGCATGCGTCTCCGCTTCCTTCTCTAAACTAGTCAAGATAACTACCATGTTAATCAAAAACAAAATATCTTTATGCTTCTTGACGCAAGGATCAGCCAACTCCAGAGACGCATGCCTCTCTGTATACCGCCGACATTGTAGATCTTGGTAGCACGCATCATGCCACACGCCCCACTGGGTGGCGCTACTTTCGCTTAATGGACGCATTAGGGTTTATCTGTAATTAGAAGTAGATCGCGTTTAACTTTTGGCTGCTCTCTCGCTCCGTGTTGAGATGCCCCAGGCTGCACGAGCCGCTACCGGAAGTGTCGCCACAGCAACTGAGATCGATTTGACTGCGTGCTCTTTTCCGTCGACGAAACGCAACTCGGGGCTTCGTTTGCTGCCTCGGTGCGCTTTTAGGCCTACTTGCGCTTCTTTCCACTTTTATACAAAAAAAAAAGATTACGACGTATGAAGGGTATACGCTTCATGTACATGTATATTGTTATATGGAGACGAAAAAGAAAGGGGAGCCCTTAAAGTGCGCGGTGATTGAGGAGGATGTGCTGCAAATGAAGAAAAAGGGAGGAGGTGGGGGGAGAAGATGCTCACTCTGAAACAATAAACCGAAATCGTTTCGAATCACGTGAACGGATTTCCAATAACAGTAATTGAGTCGCCGTGCGGATTTCTGTTGCGCTTGAGAGAAGATAGATGGCGCTACTATTTTTTAAAGTGCTTTTTCGTGTTTTCAAAACGCTACATAAGGAGGCATCATGCGCGAAGTGTTACATAGCTATGCATCATTTATCTCGTTTGATTAATGGTCTCTTAAACTTTCAACAAGTTAGCTTGCACAATTTTATATTAATATATACATGTTAAAGCAACGATGCCTGGACTTACGAGACACCCTGTATGATACAAATTTATTGTTTGGAAAACGAAATTTTAAATTTCAGATCATATTTTCAAGATTATTTTTCAGATCATTTTTTCAAGTAGGCCATTACAACCGAGCTTGGCTAGTGTCTTAAGCCGGCTCTCCACCAAGACGTACATGTACGTATATATACAAGTATTTACACACATATGCAAAAAAGTTTGCCCTCCGGGTTTGTTTCAGCCGCCATTTTTTAAATATCAACATTGTGCAGTTATTAAATGTCTTTAATAGCTGTACAATTTTTTATTTACATATATTTAAAAAATGGCGGCTGAAACAAACCCGATCGAAGGGCACAATTTTTTTGCATATGTTTGTAAATACGTGTTTATACATACCTGTACGTCTTGGTGGAGACCCGGCTTTAACCTAAATTTTACTGACCTAATCCAGTCTAACCCCAAAAAGGGGTAACGTTTGACCTATGCAGGACTCCGTACATTTTCGGTCTGTTCGGTCCTTTAAACTGTTGTCCGAATTCCCTACATAAATCATAAACATTTAAGATGAGTAAATATAGGAAATGCTTAAATACAAATGTTCGTCTGGGAAGATTTAAACAAACATGTATAATACTTAAAATTTCTCACTGCCGGTATAGATTATCTGACTCGCATTAGTGACAATGACACGTTTTTTCGTGTAAATGAAACCTTTCATTGAATCCAGTTCGGAACATGAACACCGGTATCAATACGACAAAAAAGCTGTAATTAACCTCGTTCGTTGGTGCGTGCTGTGTATTCATACGCGTGGATCCCTGATGGCTTTTTAAGGACGGTCGTTCATCGTTCGTCGTGCAGCGTCTACAGTTCGTTTACCGTTGTTGGTAAAACGAGAATTCGTCGTGCACGTGAAAGACGCACGTGACCACTAATGGAAGGCTATTGTGTCACGTGCGATCGCGTGCCTTTCGCCTAGTGTATCAGACACGTATGCATGTGCAGCGTAGCGTGCATTTAGCCTCATCGCCATATTTACATTTTTTTGTTAGTTTTTTGTGTGTGCTTCCCTTTGCACTTGACTGAAATTTAGGCATACCGTACATGTATATGCAGCGTGTTTTAGCTTTCACCGCCATGGAGATTGCTTTAATTACAGATGATTAGATACTCTATGCCCAACTGTACACGTTTTCCATAATGCATTTTGGTTACCTCTCTCCCCGCACTCCCTCGTCCCCCTTTACTGATTTGGCCTCAAAATTCACTTCTGATCGAGGATTAAATTGCAATTATTAAAGAGATCGATACGCGTTCAAACAACCGACTAAATAATGTCTGGGTATACTATGAGAACGTGAATAGGCTTACCTCATCGGGTAATAGCATTTGAAATTTTTGCGTTTTTTCCAACTTCTGAATTATTCCAATTCACTAAATGATATTGTAATGAAGGTAAATTATCCCAGTTAATTCCAACTGTTATGAATTTTTGATTTTTGGTGATCTAAATAATTGAGAATGATTTTTTTTCATCAAAAATGACTGATATAATTGAACAATCAAACGAAATATGCCATTACCCCTCTTAACTAGTCCTTTTTTTATCCAGCTCTCCGGCTTAACCGTCGGTTTTAGAAGTGTTAAAAAAGCTAAAGTGCCTCTAAACTATCTTTTCAGAAGTCAAAAAATGTAAATTGCAACAAAAAATGCAGAAATATTCTGTATCTTGAGCAACAAGAATATGTGACTAAGTTAAAGAAATTAAGGATTAACTTTGTAATATCATATAAATAATAAATTAATTTGGTTTGACTTGCATTTTGTTAATAATATAATTTTATAACTCCGGATTAACCGTCTCTCTCTACCTTAACCAACCATCGTCCATTACAAACCACGACGGATAAGGGGGACTCGAAAATGTGATTAAAATATATAAATAAGCATAACATGTAGAAACAAATTTATTTTATTATTTACTCAAAAGGGAAAGAAACAATTTAATTGTTTTCTAGAGGGGGACATAAAAAAATATAATGCGTTTAAAATGTCACTACCAATGTCAGTATACGACCTGATCGCTATTCTCCCACTAGGTGGCGGATCATGACAGGGTTGACGGGTGGCAGCTGGTTACCGCATGGGAGTCACTGTTGCTCTCTATTTAAATTGCGTAGGTATTTGCCCAAGCGTAACGTTTCCCACAGGCAGGGTCCTTAGGGTCGTCTGTGTAACCTCAAACACGAAGGATGGACCCAGCGGTTCCACTTGGAAGGATGGGAACGAGGAATGAAACCATTCATTAAACCGGTTGGGATGAACGACGCCTTGTTTGTTTAGGACGAAAACATTTAACGCTCCCCGCATCAATACCTGTTTTGGGGTCCCAACAATGGAAAAGTCGAGATAATTAATGGGCAAGCAGTTAGGCTTAAATAACTCCTATTTACTTCCAATTAGAACTTTTCAAGGTGGCATCAGATTTCCGAACAAATTTCCAAAACGCTTACTGTAAATTTGTTAATTGATTTTAGTACTAGCCAAATCAAGCTCTTTAAATGCTGTTTCGATTACATTTTCTAGCTATAAGAACATCTTTTAGAGCGATTCATAATTTTTAAGGTACATTTTAAGTAATACTTTTTCGTAGATTATGCATTTTTAAAAACAAAAAAAACCTGATGCACTTCAGACCTTCATACGATTAATCACTATCTTCAAATTTGCAAAAATCTTTAGTAATCATAGAACACAGAAATAGAAACTGTAATCCAAATTTTAACAATTTAAATAATGTACTGGTGCAGGGAGTAGACAAAATAACGTGAACACTTGTTAAGCTCCGCACTAATCATACAAATTTTGAACCGACTCTAGCAGGATTTTATACATAAACTTCTCCCATTTACCAATTATTTAATCCACTGGCCCAAACTTAAGTGTAGTAGATATAAGTAGAAGAAGAAAATTCTGTGTTAACAACTGTTGTACTTTTGTCGGTATTTGGGGTTAAATTCAGCATTCGAGGTGAAACGGAAATGTAACGGCTAACGATTGTGAATCGGCTTACGCGGCGGTGTAACGGCTTACGATAACGTTTCATAAAAAGGTTGTCCTACATTAACGACGTACTATTGCTTTTACCCCTAAATAACTTAGTTGATATTGTGAAGTCATCTAACTCGTATTAACAAGATTTCTACACGGTTGACCTGACCATTTATTAAAGTTTCGGCTAATTGTAGCGTCATCAAGATGACGAGCACGAAACAGATGGGTTAGTTTCATTTGCGCGATTTGTTTCGAATTGGGCGCCGTGTGTGGGAAAATGCGGAACAAGTTGTTCCCCAGAGCATCCTTTAATGGCGTGCCTCCGTCGATTAAATAACGTTGAATGGAGCGCATTATGCGTCCAGTATCTACAGGAGTCGTCCATTTCCATCCCTCGTTCCGCTCCTTCGAATCCATGGCTTTTCAACCATTATCCCCCTTTCCCTCCTCCCCCTGTTTTATCCCTTCTTGTCTCCCTAACATGCGATGTTGTCATGAAAAATGAACTGTTCGCTGTCATTCACCAGCCGCTAGGTGTCGTACTCAGTCGAGCAGAACCGCCGCACGCGGACGGGGCGCCACGCCCTTTGCCGTCAATCATCCCCAGTCGGCTTGAGACGCCACCGTTCGGGGATGGAGAGGGAAGATCATGGGAAATTTATACATTTTTGTAGAACTTTACCCAATATTGTTCAAAATCGAACTATTAAATTGCGCTTGCATCTTACGAATTTTCAAAAATGGTGTAATTTGCCCCTCAATGCTGGCAACAGACTTGTACAACAGAGCTAGCAGTGATTGCATACCATTTTTCCTTTACGTCTGAAATCGTAAATTCCAATGCCGTTTGGTGTATTTTCGGTTATATTTAAGGCTTATGTAGCGTCCTTTATGAATAATTACAAAAGTTAAAAGGTTTAGTTTTGTAATGCTTTCTTTGCCCCTTGAGGACGGAAATAGGATTGTACACAAGAGCTAGCAATGATTGCCAACTACATAGTAAAAAAATGTCTATTACAATGTGATTTTTGTTACATTTAAGGCTTAAGTAGCGTCATAATTTTTAAGAAATACACAAGTTCAAAGGTCTACATTTAAAAAATGCTATGTTTTGTTCCTTGAAGATGGCAATCAGCTTATACACGAGAGCTAGCAGTGATTGCCAACTATTTAGTAAAAAGAATAATAATTGTCTATTACAACATCATT
>JAQGBW010005014.1:0-12732 GCA_034698625.1 Julus scanicus
TTGAAAAACATGCTTTTCCAACATGTTTTCGAAAACTCTGCTTTTGCTTTTGCTTTTGGTGCGGTGTAAACGCACCTATAGAACAGGTGTTTTCCAAAACAAAAATTGTAGTAGAAATGAAAGTGTCAAAGATTCAGTTTCTAAATTTAGTCACTTTCCTATAAGTTGTGATGTCACGATAAAAATAAATCGATATGTGCTTGTGCTCTTAAATAACGAGTGAGGATAGTGATATTTTGTAATATTACAACTCAGAAGTTATTTGTTTTCACGACGTCTTCATAGTTTTAATATTTGAAAAATAAATAAAATTTAAAAAACCGATTTAATTTTAGTGATACACAATTGCAATACTGCCTCCTCTCCCATTTTCTTGACCACTCTCTTCCGTCTTCCGCAGATCCATCTCTTTGGACTGGACTACCTTTCTGCAGCCATGTTCCGTCCCAGCACTCTGTCCGTGTTCACACACATCGCCGAGCTGACCGACCACCTGTACCTGTGTGCGGCGAGAGCAGTGAATGCCAACGCCATACAGGAAAAGGACGTGACATGTGTGATCAACGCCACCAACGAACTTCCCAACCTGCCCATCAGCAGCGTGGAGTATGTAAAGGTGGGCGTGGACGACTCGCCCTTTGCCAACATCGCCACTTTTTTTGACAAGATCGCCGACAAGATCCACGAGACGCGGCAGAACGGCGGAAAGACTCTGGTGCATTGCGTGGCCGGCGTCAGCCGCTCGGCATCGCTCTGCATTGCTTATCTCATGAAGTACGATGGGATGAGCCTGAGAGACGCATACCAGCACGTCAAGGAGCGCCGTCCCATCATCCGCCCGAACAACGGTTTCTTCAGGCAACTCATCGACTATGAGAGGAAGCTTCATGACCGAGAGACGGTCAGCCTGGTCGCTTCCGCCGCGGGACTCATCCCGGACGTCTACGAGCAGGACTACCGAAACCTGCTGCTGCTCACAACGCCCCCTCGAAGGTTCGCTAAGGCCAACGAAGCCCTGCAGGAAGCCAATGCGAAGACGCCGGAAGCAAAGGTGAACATCTCACAGCCGGAAGTAAAGACCGAATTTTCCCAACAGGAAGCCATGACATGAGTTCTGCATAGCGGCAAAACTGAAACAAAAGACGGTGGTCGCCAACCACTCGTTCAAGCACTACGGCGTCCGATACGAGGCATTGCGGCGTCTTGTATGAGGGATTGCGGCTTAGGGTTACCGAGGGATCGGGGCTTAGGGTACTAAAAAATCTAGTCATACACCCTTAAATTGTCACTGAAGATAGTTTGGCTGATGTTCCAATATCCTTTTAACCCCAAAAATAAACATGGCTGACATTGCAACTTTATAACATTTTGACGCCAGTTACAAACAGCTTATGCTATCTAGCTCGTATAAATAGTGTCGTACGTTCGTAAGCAAATTTTTATGATTTCGTTTACGGCCATTTCGTAGGGTAATGTCACCTACTTACTGGTAACGTGGGTTTTGTTCGCCGCAAATATGGCCACTTACAGCGCCATCTATGGACATAGGAATTGTTGGGGAAGAGGCATAGGATATCGAAGAATGGATTTATGCCGATTATCATTTGTGAAGAATTTCTTGGCAACATATTTATTTATACACTGATTCAGCGAACCGCATGCAAATTCAAACACAAATATCGATTTATCGAGTCGTTTGTTATTGTGCCATACTGGCGGTACTATGTACGTTACTATAGAACCGTGTTTGTGTATATCCAGTTTTATCGTGTAATATATGACGCTTATATAACTTGGAGCCATTCGGCCCAAAAACATTCACACGTTTAAGTTATTAAAATTATCACGTTTTATTTTAACCTTGTCTTATCATTTTTCTAGCGATATGGGAAGAATGTTATGTACACATTTGAGAACACAAATGTGTTACCGCATCATCCTGAAGTGAGACTTTCCGTTTAGGATTTTCAACTTGCTGTCGCATCCTCTTGGAATGTCGGTGAAGTCGTTTTAAATTGTGAAGTACTGTCCCCTTGAAAAATCTGCTGGATTTTAGTTGCTTGCGGTGTCGCAATGCGCGTCGTCCGCATACCTGGCTGCGTTCCCGTGATAAATGGTGTTTGTTGGCATTTGTTTTCTTAAATCGTTGCCAACTTGTTTGCGTTGAGTTATTTGTCAAAGTCGCGCAACGCGTTACCCAACCCCAAAGCCAGCAATGGAGCAATGCTGAGACTCTAAATGGAGGTGCTTTTTTTTACTACAAAACTCTTCGACTTTTGGGCGTCGTCTAACTTCTTTGTGGGTGGCTTCGCCATAAGAACACGAATGAGCTTGGCAATTCGCTCTAATAGTCTCTAATGAGATATTTGCTCATATCATAAGGGTCTTTTCGGGGTTTCCACATCAATATTTAAGCCACTTAAGACCTTTGATGTTTTCGGGCCTCTAAACTCCACCCTCAATCGAGAATGTCTTGATATCTCCGATACAAAAATCATGTAAACTGTACAAGTTTGTGTCCACTCTAGGACAAGTTGACATATTCTAATTATAACTCTAGAGTATTTGTTGGAAAAAATGTAGACTCCACTTTTCATTCCATGGCAATTCTAGAATTTTTTTTTTCGGTTACGCATTCTATTCGACATCAGTGACCTTTCAAAGTGAATTTTTAAGCTGTCCGGGACTAGAGTGAAAAAAAAAGAGTAAGTGTCGTCTTTTGCCATAATTTGAATCACGCTGTCACCCAAAATACCACGTACGAGCGAAATATCCGATGATCAGCTATTTTGGAAGTTTCTGGACATTTTGCCAACAGCAGAAAAAGAAAAGAAATGTGACTTTATTCAGCTAATCCAATTTTACCTTTATTTATTTTTTTGCATTCACTTGTGCATCATAAGAGAAAAGTAAAGCCAAGAAGTGCCAAAATAGCCGCAGTTGCAAAGTGTGTTTTATGCGGCGAAAAGCATCACTGACTCACTGACTGTATTGGGGGAAATTCCTCCATGTAAGACAGAACATTCGTTCTCTCGCATTAAAAGACAACAACAAGTGCATTGCTTTCCGAGTTGGCAACAGACACCTCAAATTCCTTACTTTTTTAAGTAGGAGATGAGTCACACTTAGCCAAGGAGCGCATCGGCGTAAGCACGGTAGCCTACCTGCAACTCCGAGGACATTCCAGCATGCTTCCCAAGCTATGGAAATAAGTTGATTCTATTTATTTCTAGGCAGTAGTTGTAGCATTCCATCCTAACTAAAATTCGAGTTGGATGGGAATGTTATGTAAACTTGCATGTAAGCATAATAAACCTGAATTGCTGGTTGTGCAAATTTCATCCACATCGGTATGATGAAATCTATTTCGTTACCATGCACAGTGAAAAGTGATTTCTTTTGAAAAAGTCATGAAAAATGAACATTTGATTTTCCATAACTAGTCATAAGTGAAATGGGGAATTTCCCTTTTATCGGTGTTTTTTAAAAAAATCTATCTAAGGGGCCATTCAAATATTATGTCACACCTAGGGGGGTGGGTGGGTTGTTTGTTTTTTGTGACAATTGTGTATAAGGGATAGGGAAATTGTGACTAAGGGGTGGGTGGGTGTTTAAAAAGAGGCAAAAAGTGTGACATAATATTTGAATGGCCCCTAAATCTGATATTTACTTATGAAAGGTCGGTACGCACCAAACGAAACATTCAGACACAAAAAACATAATCAAAAAACCTTGACGTGCCCAGAAGTGTTTGTGAAACAATGTGTCGAAAACGGCCATTTTCTGACAACTTTTGATGTTTCTTGATGTGCCGTTTTCGATCGCTCGAGAGGCGGTCCGGATCAAAGGAAAAAATGTGTCGGAATGTTTCCTGGTAAGGCGCTTTTGCCAAGGAGGCTACATGATGACGTGGAACATTGCTTCAAGCCTTGTCTCAAGAAATGTGTCGTAAACTCGTGTTTTCTTCTTTTTTTTACACATGTTTGTAAAAACCTGATAGAAACTTTGTTTCACTGTTTTGTGTGTATGTGAATGTTTCGTTTGGTGCGTACCGACCTGAAGATGTTTTACATGTAGACATGCCAGTCTATTTCAAAAAATTTCAACTCACTGTACTCAAAATGGTTTTAGTATTTTCATGGCACACCTAATAAGAGACTAAAATTGTCACGGCACTCCAAACATCTCAATGCAATAACACAAAAATCAGCTTTTGAATAAAATAATCTTCTCCAAAAAAGCAGTGTAATAAACAATTAATATATCATTCCTTGCATTGGCATGATGTATTGCATATTCTTATTCTTTTCCAGTGGTCATGGAAAATTGTTTGAAAACTTTGGAAATTGATGGGGAACTTAAGTCCAGATAAAAGTTACCATGATGGATAAAATGGCCAAACCAGCTTTGATGGATACGATTTTTGTGTTCTAAAAATGCAATTGTTCTTTGGAATCTTAGTTTACTCTCCTCCTTTACTAATATGACACTCGAGTCTCCAGATCTAATTTATATACTGACAAAACAAATCTTCACATTACCACTCGCGAACATTTCCCTACGAATTCCACGACCATCCTAAACCGACTCAAGTTTCTGTTACGAAAATACAAAGCTTGTTTTCTGTGAAGACAGAGTATGGGAATATCTCTCCCTCTCTGCGAGTTTTGTCAAAGGTCGGTAGCCGACATGAGCTCTCGCAACACAATTGAACAAGTATTTTGCAAGTGCGTTTAATAGCAATTACAGAAGGGGGACCTTGGCCGCGATGAGAACATGTTTCGATACAACTGCAATCCGTGCGAATTGCCACTCGCCCCATATATGGAGCAAACTGGGATCTGTGTATTCGTCGAGCCAGCATTTAAAAAAACCGAAGGAATGCGTAAATAGTGGAGCGCGGAAGGGGGGCGTAGGTGAACCCTTACACAAAAAAAATTGGGCAATAACGGACTTATTTGGGAGCTTCACCTCCGTTGAACCCGTTGGCAGATTCGCAAAATGCAATTATTGCGAGAGGCGATGACAGGCGAAGTGCAGCGCAGTGTGAATTAGTGGGAGACCCCCGTTGCCAAAATGTGCGTTCTGCCATCATTCAATCGAAACTTTATTATTGTTGAAAATAGAGAAGCATCCAGCAGACATTTTGGACGAGAAACTGAGAAAAATGCGATATCCCGACAGCTGTTTCCGCAATCGGAAATCAATCGAATTTTAAACTCATTGGGCGGGGTCGCTCATAAACGACGTCTGCTGAAGGAATGGATGTTGGCAGAATATCAGCATCTTTGAGACATAAGGTATTCTCAAATAAAATATGTTGTAAACGTGACGCAAAACTTTAGACACACACACACACACACAAAAATGCATATAGGTACCTAAATGTCCATGGCATATTCCAGACACCTTATACGTGCATGTGACTATTATTCACTTTCGGATAATATATGTTGGGCACCCGGAAAACTCATCCTTCTTATATTTCAAGAAAAATGTCCAACATGTGCTAATGTCGTGTTCTACTTTTGTTATTTAATATCAACGTTTTTATATCCTCAAACATAGTTATTGGCACGTCAAAACAACATTCACATAACTTAAGTCACGAGATAACTCTTATTTATTTTCAGAATAAGTTTTATGCATGTCCATGTATTCGTCAGTTACACAATATATTGTGCATACATTCACGTGACTGATAAATCTTAGAAGGCTGGAATAACATAGGATTTTGTTAATTTATATTTAGCAAAGAGGAACTTATACATGAGTCATAAAAAAGTAGAACCCATTAATAAAAAATCACAACTTCGAGAAAAATGTTTCGATTTAAATAAAATTTGGCACTTTCAAAGAAATCCAAGCATCTTTCACGAAGTTATGATTTTTTGTATTGTGCTTTACTTTTTTATGACACACAGTGTATACAATGTATGTGGAACACGTTTCAGTTGCGACTGTGACAAACCGTGACTTAGGGAAGGAAACCCAAATTGCGTAACTTCATTTATGAATAGCCCCAACCTAGAGTTGAGTTTTTTTTATAAGTTAGTTGTGTTGCAACTTTTAGATTTATGCGATATTGATGAGGTGTTTTCTGGCACAGAAATGCACTTTCGCAGTCGTTATCTCATATTTTCTCCAAGTTGGCTCCTGGTTTTATTTATTTTATATTTTTTTTTTGCCATGGAAGATATGCGTGGTATTTGAACAATTAGGCCTAGATAGGAAACCAGGTGGAACTCTTTTGCATCCAGTTTTATGTTTTGGAGTTAGGCCAAAGATGGAACGGAAATGGAAGACTTCTATGCGATTAAGACACTGCACTGCTCCAACCACACTAGCTCGATGTTTGGGAATGTTTTAGAATATCGAAATGGAACGCAGGTTATAATGTGTTAGTCAATTAATTATTCTGTGTGGATAGAATTATAGTTGCGTGACCATTCCCACCGTCTGAATCAGTTAGGTTGTTTTTTTCAAACAACTTTCTGTTGAAATGTGAGATGCTTTGAAATTACATTTTCTGTAATTGTGCGCAGTAAACGTTGTATGTACATGTCTGAACTAATAGGTCATCAGTCAATTTTTTGCTATTAATAAATGTGTCCTAAAGTACAAAAAACAAATTTAGAATTTATAAATGGGGACACGTACTTAGAGGTCTATTGGACCCTATGGTGGTTTCGACATCAACCAACTTTTTTTGTCTATTATAATCCTCGTTCCTTATCAGTGTATAATCCTCGTTCCAAATCAGTCTATAATCCTTTTAAATCCGGCTAGTGCACGGTCACCTCCCCTGGGTGGTTTTGCATTCCAACATGGCTGTGCCCTAATTACATTACCCCCATACCTTTGCAACACTTGCCGAAATTTTAGAATGATGTATGTGGCAAAAAATGGTGGCTTTTTCAGTTTTTTGGTAAAAGGACGCAACCATGCTATAAATAAAACTTATTAAAAATGACATGTCAAAGGCATATACAGTAAACCCTGTCTACATTGAACACTTATGGGCCCAGGGAAATGTTCATTGTATATCTGGTCTTGATATACTATATTCTGAAGCCCAAAAGTCTACTCACAAATAAATAATAATAATTTCCTGTTTCCAATTAAATAGGCCTCTAGAGCTTAAATGGTATGTTCAATGTATTCAGTTGCACATGTCTGGGACCACATTTTATTTTTATGGGGGTTGTTTGGGATCGACCAAAAGTGCGTCTTGAATCAGCATTATATCTTTAATGAATTATTTGTAGAGTGTTTTGGGGGTATGTCTTTTCCTTAGCAAACCTTGATGAATATTGTATACAAATCTGACATTAATGAATGAAATAGAATCTTAAGTTCTTAACCCTATCTTTCAAAAGTCTAACTATTTGACCCTCGTGTGAAGTGTTTGATTTCAGTGGCCAAGTACTTCCTAATTCCTTTCTCCCTCCTGGCGTTTGGCCTCTTTTTGGACCTTTGGCCCTGCCTTTGACGGGTGGCAACAGGATGCCATTGCTCAGTTTTCCGGATTTAGCCACCAATTGGACCCATTGTTATATTTCCTCTGTCCTCTCTCGTCATTGGACTTTGTCCCGCGAAACCATTCCCACGTGTGTTTATTCATCAGAAGGTGATTTATGAGTGTACAGTGTCTCAAAGGTCGCTAGTTGGAAACAGAATCTTAAAACAACTGCAGCGTTTCTTATTTTACAACGACCACTCGTCTCGGACAGTACTACCAATATTTTCGGAAGAATTATTCGATATTCAACTTTTTTTTGGATTTTTTGTTCACGATGGACAACAACGTGTTGATGTTACTACTGCTGATGGCTGTCAGAGTTTCCTGTAGCTCATACAATCTTCAAGACGCAGTTTCGACGACTACTTATGGACCGTTTGATACTGAAAACCGTTCTGATCAGGAAGTAATTCGAGAATTTGTTAAAATGAAAATTCTGGAGGGATTGGGAATCCAGAAGCCACCCGTAATTCCACCGGAACCAACGGCTATTTTGAAGGATGATGTCCGGAGTCTGCCTTTGTCCAGTTATCGTCACCCCAGAAACTTGGACATTCAAGGAGGGACACGCAAATTTAGCAGGGTTATCGTTTTTCCTGAATTAGGTGAGTGTTATATTTTTAAATTATTTATGCAGCTGAAAAATATGTCATGGTAAAACTAGAAAACTTGTAAAAACATGACAGAATTGCTGTAATTGTAACAAAAGACTAGCAAGTAGTCATATTGCAGTAGCTCTCGAGTTGTAATACAGTTGTGACTCGATGTAAAGACCAAATCTGTTGGGGCATCGAATAACTATTTCTGTCAGTCATGTCACGTGCTGGCGTTTGTTTATCAACAAAAGCACAAGGCGGGAAATTTGAAATTTCCAAGTTTGCATTTTGCCCGAATAATTTTTTGTTGTGAATGTGTAAAATATATATTTTTTCTCATAAATGCATAGGTTCCGATGGATTCTGTCGGGTATCAAAACGGATGTTGAAGACGTACATTCCAGCAACCTTTAAATTACCGAGTGATCCATCGATGATCCGGCGTGCCATCCTGCAGTTCAAAACAGGGACCGAGAAAAAAAGTTCAAAAGCCAAGAGGAAAGTGTGGATTTGTTCTTGCAAGGGTCTGGCCAATCACACCGAAAATCGCATCAGAGGAACCACGGATACGGCGACAGACTTCAGATTGCAGACATCCGATTGCCAGCAGTTGGCGGTAACCTCCCACGCCGACAGAAACACCAGTAACCCGAAAGGGCCGATAAAATCAACCAGGCAGGGATGGAGCTACGTCCATCTGGAGGACCATTGGAATTCCTTTGTTTCTGGTCAACCTGGAATGGACAGGCGCCTGTTCTTTCTTCTTGATGGCAAGTCCAACATCCTGGAGCGCACCAGACTTTCATTGGTCTTGGAAGTGGAAAAGGAAATGAATCGAGCAAAGAGTAAGGCCTTGATTAATATTATTATTTTACAGTGTTTTCCAATTATTGAACAGAACACCTTCATACCACACTTTCGGATTTTGTGCTTGCTGGTCAGGTTTATTTTGTAGATGGTGCTTGATCCGGTTTGTTAGTCTTATGCTTTTTAAGGACTGTTGATTTTGGATGATAAATAATAATTTTAGTATGACATTATTTTGTTGGCGATTATCTGATGGGTTAATATTCTTCAGCTTGTGTGGTACGTTGTCCTGAAATTTTGTTTGTAACGAGCATTTTCTCGTGTTTATTTTCAGGAAATCCATCGATGGTGAAGAGTACCGAACAAGAGTTGGAGGTAGATGATTGTAGACCTGTGGTGAAAACAGTGGATGAAATTGATGGAGAAACAAGAAGTTCGTCGCCATGTTGTCGCTCTAAATTCTGGGTGGACATCGAGCAGCTGGGTTGGAGCGATTGGATCCTCAGCCCACCAGGTTTCTACTATTACTTCTGCGCTGGTGAGTGCAGAAATGGATTTGATAGCATCACGAAGGGGGCTGGTTTAGATTACTCCAAAGTATTAAACGCCATGATCGTAAAGCACAAGATTACGAGCATTCGGCCGTGTTGCACTGCCAGAAAAACTTCTCCTTTGAGCGTCGTTATGGTGACGGACAGGAACTCCGTTAACAGAACACTCATTCCAAATTTCATAGTCGATGAATGCGCTTGCATCGGCTTTGCCTAAATTGAAGCTCTTTTCCTTCGCAAGCTGCGTACTAACTCTATTCAAAAGACTCCCAACTTTAATTGGGATGTAAAGGATCCGGCCAACCACCGGGTTTGCGACAAATGTATGTCAAAATATTAATGTTCCGTGTATTATAAGTAAGAAGCAATAAAGATATATATATATTTCAAAACAATGTTAGAAATTCACTTTCCGCGATAGCATAATCCAAACTGCAGAAGTAAAATTGCTTATCGAAATTATGAGAACAAAACATTAACATGAGATACTTCCAAGCACACTATCCACCCAGTTTCAACTGTCTTGACTGATTTTGGCGGTTTTCCAGTTGTTTCCAGGAAAATGCCGGGATGGTTCATCTAAACTCGGCCGGGACCGTGGTCCTTCCCATCTATATTCTCTTCAGTTCAATTATCTACAATCAGTACATAAATGTCATGTGGTAGGAGAGCAAAGAAAAACATATATGTTACAAAGGTACGTTCGTAGGTTAATCTTGAATCTCTACGTCGTTAACAAACAGAAATTGCTTCAACTTGGAGTTCCATCGGCGAATCACATTTAGGAAAAAAGACCAGAAATGTGGATCGGATGTAGTTCAACGTTAAATTTCACACGAGGCCGTATCGGCTGATCTGCCGCACGAGGTTTTTTCAGCAGTGCATGCATGCTTTTCTATCTGTGCGTTCACACGCGGAATGATGTGTTCAGTCACCTCGGCTATTATGCTTAAAGATTCCCTTCGCCAACTTTGAATTGCAAGGCAAGTTAAGCCTGTTGAAAAGTCCAATACTTGGACTCTCTCGCTTTGCTCCCATTTCAAGAGAATTGGTCATCCGAGTTACGCTCGCTTCACGTTATAATGACTGGTTACAAATCTAGCGGCTCTTCGCTGACGCTGACGCAGGAGTATTCGAGCATGGCAGAGAGCATGGGACAAACCAGGGAACAATATGAGACTTTTACGTTCTTAGGACAGTTTCTAATTACACATTGGACAAATCTGAGACTCCTAAATTGCATTTACCACAACATCTTTTTCTAATGTGGTTGCTCTAAAGCATATTGTCAATGATGGCGATTCCCAGGTATTTCACATAAGCGATCACTTTTAACGAGGTTTGAAACCCTATCCTTTTCAATAGGTCGGGTTTGCAAAGATACTCACAGTTGAATGAGGGAGGTTTGGATGGGGGTGAGAATATTTTAGGGAGGTTTGATGGATTAGCAAGGGCATTCGATTGTCATTTTTCACTTTAAAATAGTGGATTTTTTAAAATTAAATTATTATTTGAATTTCTGCACTCACAACTTGCCTTCGATCACCTGCTGGCAGCGTGTGCAAATTAACTGACATTTTTAAAACTTGTTTATTAATTTAAAAAAAAAAATACCATTTCAAAGTAAAAAACGACAATCGAATGCCCTTGCTGATCCATCAAACCACCCCAAACTAGTCTCACACCCACTCAAACCCGACCCATTGAAAAGGATAGGGTTTCAAGCCCAGTTAAAAGAACACCTTCGAGATAGTGCTCTGGAACAGATCTTGCCCTTTTACAGGTGAATCTCAACACTAGACATTTCTTTTTGTTAAGCATTTAATTGCCATGTTCGACATCAATTGATATTTAAGAGTATATAGGCCTTACCGCAACTTCCATTACTTCTCATCTTCAACCTCATTGTATACATCGGCGGATTATCCCAATCATTGTCTGGGCTCGCTATGACCTTAGGCTTAGTAGACTTTGAGCCCCTAAACCACAACCAAACAACCGTATATCGGGGAGACTCATCCGTGGCACTCCGGATTTAACTTTAACCAGCCAAATTCACTACCATCTATAGTATATTATCACTGTCTTCATAAACTGTTAACAAACAGAATTAACCCTAAGTCCCGACTGCATGGTAGGTGGGCTGAGCCCCACATACATAGTGGATTAGATTACATTGGATCTGAATCGAAGTTTAATTGTTTAAACAAATTTGCAAAAAGTTTGCTTACCACTTTTGCTGCTACAAACATCTGACGCGTTTTTTTCATCCAGAATCGCGAATCCGCACACATTTGAACAATCGCTCGGAAGGCGGTTTAGTTCAAAAAAAAAAGAATGTATCCAGCCGTCAGCCGACGGCTCGGTTCAGCCATTGCATAATCAGCCATTATGCACGTGTTGAAATTAAAAAAAGATCGTCTGCAAGTCGCGGGTTTAAAATTTTGCAGACGGCAGCGAACCTGCCTTGGCAGGATTGCCGTAAAATGAACACACCTGCATTCTGCACCCGTTTTTTGGTGGAGGGGGAGTTATCCTGCCTAACAAATTAACATTTCTATGTAAAATTCGAATCAAATTGAACCCCATGTCAACATTTTCAAAGTAATGTACACTTCCCAGGGTGCCCGTGCCAGAACACGTTTTTCAAAAAAATCTACAACATTTTTCAGAATCCAGTCAACATATATTGTGCCAATTAATCGTGAGGGAGATCCTTAAAAGTGTAATGGTTATTCTTGAAATCTATGAAATTTGCTTGAATTTTTACAGCAAATTTATTAGACGACCTGCTACAGTATAACTTAATTACTCTACAACATTGTAATATATTTAGCAGTTAATGTCTGGTTAATCAATTACATCGTACCATTTTCTATTCAACTGTGAAATCAGATTTTTATAGTTACTATGACATTAAAAATACACCTGCTGGCAGCGTACGTGTGCAAATTAACGGGCATTTTCAAACTTGTTTATTAATTTTAAAAAAATCTACCATTTCAAAGTGAAAAATGACAATCGAATGCCCTTGCTGATCCATCAAACCACCCCAAGCAATACTCACCCACACCCAAACCCGACCCATTGAAAAGAATAGGGTTTCAAACCCCGTTAAAAGAACATATATACACCTTCGAGAGTGTTCTGGAACAGATACTATTGTCCTAGCTTTTACAGCCCATATGAAAAACTTTCTGCAGAATTCTGCATACTCTGCATAAAATTTTATGCAGAAATCGCATAAAATTCTACA
>JAQGBW010005015.1:0-12732 GCA_034698625.1 Julus scanicus
CTCGACCTGGGAGCGAACCCAGCATCTTAGGATCGAGAGGCAAGCACGTAACCCACTCGACCATCGGCGTCGGCAATGCGTTGTTATTATAGCCTTCATCATGATACCATGAGGTGCGA
The DNA here is from genome assembly GCA_034698625.1 of Julus scanicus. NCBI lineage: Eukaryota > Metazoa > Arthropoda > Diplopoda > Julida > Julidae > Julus > Julus scanicus. The sequence goes on from JAQGBW010005015.1 coordinate 120, forward strand.
AAACAATCATGAATAGAGGTACAACTAAGCTATTTTTAAGACAAATGTTTTTAAGGATCCTCTGAATTGTATACCACTTTTCATGATCGTTAGGAGCACTTGATGAAGGCTTTTTAATAAACGAATCGGTATGGATGCTAAATAAAAACTCGCTCTCTTTTCAGATTCAGAACCAGTTGAAGTTTGATCGAAAAAACGTATGAAATTACGAAAAAAAGCAGAAATTTCAGAGGAATATTGTGATTTTTGCAGGTAACCATTGTACGTGTTCTTATATCTTGCTTTATTTAAGAAATTCAATAACAGAATGTGACAAAAAGAAGGTGTACAGAAAGTAATAGAAACAACCATTTTGCAGATTAAAACTAGACCCTGTCTAGCTTTACTACTATGTGTAAATGCAAAATGTGTAGCGTAAGACCAACAACGTAAACAAAATCCTTACAGATATGAATGAAGAATGTAAATATTTTATTCTTCATTCGTTTCGTAATAAATCGTGCGCAAATAACCAATTCTTTTTCCTTTTCAAGAATTCATAACAATTTCCTTCACGACCAACAGTTTCCAACTGATAATAAATTAGTGTCAAGGCAAAACAGCATACTGTTATCGTGGTTTGTTTATTGTTCACTGATACCAATATAGGATTTAGAAATTTCCAGAATAGACGAAAACATGGAAATCGCCAAAACCAACAGGCAATATCAATTTGTTATAATCAGCTGTGGCAATGTATTCAGCTGAGTTCCCAATTCGCAAGTAATCAAACATGGCATCATCCTGAAAATTAGAGTAGCTGACCTGCTCTTGAATCATGCGAGGATATATGCACGTTATTTTCACGATTGAGCCAAAACAAGCAGTGATTTGTACGGTGCACACAGGATATTATATACTCAGATAAAAATGACCCACGCGCGTAAACCACCCTGTAACCCGGAAATTGAGCAAACACGGTTTCCCACTTACAAGGTTAAATAAAGAGTTGACGGAATCCTTGCACAACACGCCACTTAAAAACCTTTTTTTCAACTAATTGAATAAATAAGCAAAGCTATAATGTAATTTGAAGGAAGGTATCGCAGCCTAAGAAACTAATGCACAGATACAGCATACGATACAGCACAGCACATCAAATAGCCACGTGTATGTACCTGTTCAACAGCAATGGTGGAAAAAAAACACCTGCGCACACATTTCTAAATCAACATTTTTGCTATACCTGTCAGCCACCTAGCTGAAGGCATTATAAATGTCTTAGATAATGGAATTTTACTAATGACCCGTTTCGCCAAGGAATATTAAATTAAAGTGGGAGTAAAAAGTTGAGTAGGAATATCAGGAATTCCATTTGAAATTGCATTTATTAAACGAATGACTAAACCAATATTTTTGAGGAGAAAATACCTTGTATCAAGTACTTTCATCTAAATGATTACAGTCAGTTTGATTGACACAGTCATGCAAGTAGTACGAGGTAGTATGCGAGTAGTACGCAAGTACGTAGTTGAGGTAAAAATACCTTGTATCAAGTATTTTGATCTAAATGATTACAGTCAGTTTGATTGACACAGACATGCAAGTAGTACCTCATTAACTAAATTACCATTGCAATTAAAGAACACCATTTAAAAAGTACAAACATTTGTAATGTTTTTCCACATATTTAAATAGTTAGTACTATACTACACATTTCCTTTATCTTTACAAATTGAGAATAAATAAGTTGAACCTAATCGGAAATGAGGGAAAATATTTTCTACGCTTATGATTATATTATGTACAAAAAAAAACCTGCAACACCTCTTGTAATATCTAATAGCATTGCTATGCGCAACATTGTTGCCAACAAAAATGCTCATATTTAAAAAAAATCTGACTAACACAATGAAACAATAGAAGGTCACTGAAATAGTTAGGTCTCGGATTCTTAACCAGAGAATTTGCAGTTGCACAAGTAATGCACTAAAAAATTTAAGACACTTTTAAAATATTTCTTTCTGAAAAATACACACAATTCATATCCTTTATTACGCTACTAATTCAAAAGTTGTGCTATAAACAACCTTTTTTTTCGGGTTTTTCTTTTCATTCACTAATTGAATCCTTAAAACTGGCACACTATAATCCATCATCTATGATTCCATGGCAAGTGTGAATCTTGTATTATAGGCTACCATGATACTTGGTCATTTCTTTAATGACGTAAACCCTCTCTGGGACTTACCTTGCAAGTATTGTTTCTTCAGCTCATCAACTTTGATGAGGAGGGTTACAGCCAGCCACACGGTGATCCCTAAGCCAATGGCCACGACTAAAACGCCGAGTATCTTGAAAACAAACACCGCAGAGCAGCCCCTGACGTGTCTAATGCCATTGGGCCGTGCCGTGATGCTACCGGTACGGAATTTTCTGAAAGCAAAATGGAAATAACATTAGCAAAGAAAAGACAAGAAAATAGGGGTAACATATCACAAGACTTGCACTAGTATCTAAACTATTTGTTCATGAAAGGTATCCCCGACCCCGCGTACTTAATAGCGGAGAAAAACTATCGTCGTGGAAAGAGGTTGGTTTATTTATAGGACTTGAAATTGACCAGATAGAACAGGGAAACGCTCCCCATCACCCCAATCCAGATGCCACTGGTTGACAACCCTCTTTTTAATATCATCTAGTTAGGGTCCTACATGGTAATGACCAACATTATGTTCACGAAGACAGTAGTTTAACGTGCTTCTTGACTCACTCCTGTCCTAAACACCTATTTTCAAGCAAAAGCCGCATATTAAAGATGACCGCTAAAGATTAACAATGACATAGGCTAAAACACGTCTATAATTAAAACCATATGGACTTCGTAATATCAATTCGAAGTTTGCATAGTCAAAAGAAAAATTAACATTTGGCACAGACTTCATCCTAACTATAGATTTCGCGAGCCTGCGCAGGCCATACTAACAACCATAAATAAAGGTCGATCTCATAGGACAGAACACATTGCTGAAAACTGAATACAGGTGATGAAACTTACTTCTTAATTTTTACTTTTCGCCTGGGGATGGTGAACTCCGGAATATCGGACCCAGAATCACTCCCCGACAGGCCTAACAGCTTGAAACTTTCTTTACGGTTGTCCGAATTCATTGGCGAAAAAATAGCTGCGCCTCTCACACAATAAAGAAGTCAGGTACACCAGAATCCGTAATCGAAGGCACGACACCATCTCAGTTCTTAACAAATCGAAGATATATTTAACATCTGAAACATCGTTTCAGAACTTCTGTTCGCTAAGGGGGCCGCCATCTTTGAAAACACCAGCGCCATCTAGCCAAAAAGCACTCGTATATCAGCGGGAAATTTAAAACTTATTTCATAATTAACGAGTTATAATAATTCAAGCCAAAGTTTAATAAACTCTTACTTTCAATATTTACATCTTCTTGAGAACAAGATTTTAACGTCCCATTTTTTTAAAGGTTTTCCTCACTGAAAGTTCCAACAAAAAAAAGCTTGTAAAATACATTTGTGTAACAGTTTTGGAAGCAAAACGATTTATTTAATAGTATAGTTAGTGAATCTGTCTGCATTTTAAAATACAACGAAAATGTACTATAATTTCAAGAGACTGTGAGGCACTTCAAATAGTTCCATATTGTGATAATCGCCGATACATGTCTGGCTGTTTCATCCTATGATAGCCATGAACGCCAAAGGATATGGCGAGCAAGATGAAAATTCCAAATATGGTGACAAGCATTGCGAAAATGACCGCATCAAGTGACTGCAGAGGAGGTTCAGCAGCAATGCTGTTTGTGGCGTTGATCATAAAGCCCAACGTCCAACCCAAATCCGTGCCATTGAGCTGTAAAAGAAGTTAGTCAAAGATACTGATAATAGATCTTAGACTGATGGCTAGAGGGAAACAAAAAAGCCACCCTTTGAAAGCTTAAATTTCATGAAGAATTACTCTTTTGTTATAAAAGCGGTAAAGAAATAATACTTTAAATGTTAAAAATAATTTTAAAAAATCCTTTTTAAACACTAAAACGGCGCCCAACCCAATATGAATCCTACCGAATCCACAAAATTCAGGTTTGTCCAAGTGTCATTATTGAAACTGTAGCCAGTGGTCAAGAGTTGGTTTACATAATGGCCCAGATAACAAAAATTCAATCCTGTAGAACTTGAAGAACCTCTCGTCTTTTTCAACGACATCGTCTTGAAACATAGTAAATGTGAAAGTCATCCACAAGGTTCTGTATACATTTTAGTTAAAATTGAATTGTAAAGCAATAAGCTACATACCTCTTGTAACGTTTTCTGGCACATGATGGCCACAGCGTCGTTAAACTGCTGCAAAGTGAACGGTGCATCTGTCAGGTTGAGGTTGTACATCAATTCGTAAAACCCGGATATGGCCTGTATCGATGAAATAAAATAGCATAGTCAAATTCCTGAAAGTCTAACACCGAGTGCATCGTCGTCGAAAGCTTCGCAAATATGTGAAGATGCCAAAAGCAATAACATCTAATAAAATTGAGCACTTCTCACCAAGTAAGGCAACAGTATTTCTGAAAGGTTTTGTGGCGTAAAGCAATACTGATATTTGTAGTAGTGCAGGCATTCCGATTCGTTGAATAGCGAGGCAACTTGCTTCGAACAGTTGACCGATGACGATGAGCCGACAATGGTGATATTGGTGGACTGAAAGCATACAATTTTAAAAACTGTCGGCACCAATACTGAATAAATATTTCGATATTAATCTATTGTTGTCAACTACAGTGTGTACAGTAGTTAGACTCCAGTTAAACTACACCTGTCTTGCATTTAGCACCTGGTTTATTAACAGGTACAGTAAGTAAGAGTTTCCTTCAAAAATGTACAAAAATTTACTGTTGCCAACAAGGCAATATTTAAGTTTATATATGCTCTGAACTTCTTGCAGCTTAATGTAATTTGAATTACCTCAGGAAGCTTTGGCCTCAGGCTGCTATCCATTTGAGCACAAGGGCTGTCAAAGATGTCATGCAGTGAAATCAGCATGTATGATCCTTTTGGAAGGCAGGGATCAGTCACGTTTTTATTGGCATCAGTCAGATTCTGATAAATTAGAAGAAGAAAAAAACACGCCCTTTTTTGTAGTTAAAACATTTCTTAAAACAAAGCTGATGCCAAAAAATGTTGACGTTATCTTTCTCTAAATTCCCCATAAAGAAAATGCTTTAGTGTCAATTGCAAATTTCCGATCCTTACCACCGTTAACTGTGCAGTGTGGCGAAGCAGTGACTGGTATCTGCCAAAACATAAGGAGCTGTTGGTAAGCACGCTATGGGAAAGACCATATAGCTGCAAATCCACCGTTCCATTATCGATTACTTGATAAGCCCATTGCGTGGAAGCTCCGCCTAAATCCAATGTTCCCAAAGTAATATTGATGTTTTTGTTCTAGCAAATGAAGAAATCAATTAATATCAAGTTTGCATGTCGATGGAAAATTACATGATTGTTGTACCGAATTTTTAATCTAAACAAACTATAGCACAAAGACTATTTCAAAACATATGCCAATTAATGTAAAGAAACTGATTTCTTGATCGTATCATTTAAAATAAGTTATTTCATAAAAAAAAATATCACTACACAAAAAATGAATGATCTTTGTGTTCGTTCATTATGTATACCTAGAACACAAACCACGACAGTAAAACGACTGTTTACTTACAGGAATGATTGTGCTAGTAAGAAAATTACTGGTGATCCAAGCATCCGCTCCTTCGGAATACCCAGAAATAATTCTAGCATATCCGCTCTGGTACTTAAAGCCGGAAGTGGCAAAGGTGTGGTCGATGGTATTGAATAACTTGTCTACTGCAGCTGGGTTTTGCAAGCTGTAATGGTGCAATTAAGTCCAACTTGTTACTGTCTTTTATGTTCTGCAAGCACGTCAATGCCAGCAATGACTTTGGATATATACAGTACATACACAATTTCCGAACTTACGATAATATCCTCATGCCTCCTGTGGCACCCAAGAAGAGATTAGTAGAGGCCACTTGTCCACCTGGAAGAACGTCTTTGGCCTCGTTTAGGCACTTTTTCAACATGTCTGCCAACTGGTCCTCTCGGCCAACAAACATACTTATCCCACCACCTAAAAATCAATACAAAAGTTGGAAAAAAGCTTGAGGATTTTTTACATTATTATAATTTATGATTCTTACCCTGCATTTCACATTTATGGATTTGTTTGGGTTTTCCAGTGTTGTTTAGTTTGGCCCCTCCCCAGGTGTACAACATCATGGTGGTATGAGTGGAACCGGCATCAAACACAATACCATACTTGACATAAAACAACAATACAAAAAAATGCTAATATCACGTGAAAAAAAAACACCAGGCATCAAATCGTAATTGAGAATCCTCCATACACATACGTCATTAGGAATTTCCCCATTAGTGCTAAAAACGAGACAAACTGTCACTAAGCCGGACACTGCAATCAGCATGCAAATGGCCGAAATCACAAACCAGGAATGATATCCATATTTATCATCATTACGACCTGAAATTAATACACATGAGAAGCAATGTAAACAAATTTTAAAGCATTGCAATAAGGATGAAAAATGTTTCATCTGCATATTACGATAACGGTAAAGATTATAGATGTGTGCCCTAATGCTTTTTAACATATATAGTCCAAACATTAAAAAAAGTGTTTGGATATAATAGATTATTTCGAATATAAAGAAAAAATAGTAATAATAACAATAGTAAACAATAGCAATTCTTTTTAAATACCAGCCCTCACTCGATCGAGTCTCTGGAATGAGGTTTGGTTGAAGTATTTCTTGAAACTTAATTCTTACAAAATTTCATAATATCACATATTTAGCAAGACTATCTTTAAAAGACTTTTCAAAACAACATTGCCTCCTAATTAAACACTACTAAAGCAAAGCATTTGGTCGTCTTCCATCCAGAAAAATAAACTTGCAATCTTGCAGGACTTACTTCGGTTGACGAGATAAACGACATCTCCATCAATCAGGCCATAGGTGGACAACGGTAATTTGTAGTCCATCAACTCGTCGCTGGCAGACCTCAGCTCATACTTTGCAGGATTTTCTAAATGTTTATTTCTGCAGAAGGCGATGATAAGATGGCCAGCACTGGCTCCAACATTTACTTTCATGAAGAACTGACCAGAGGTTGGTCCAATCAACCGACTTTCCACGATAAGATTGACCATCACCGCTGGTTCCTCCGATTCCGCGGGTTCCCCCGATTCCGTTGGTTCCACTGATTCCGTTGGTTCCATTGTCTGCAAATGTTAAAAGAAGAAAGAAAAAAATCTTTACGCTACATCCCTGGTACTTGTACAGTTCCAGTGTGAGGAATGTTGTTCTAAATCAAGGTTAAAGGGCAAAGTCTACGACCAATTAAATACCATGAATTCTTAAACATAATTACACTGGCGCAATTTATATTACCTTCCGAAGAATGAACATTCTACGAATTTGACCCTGTAGTTAAATGATTTTATGTGAACTTGTTTGTAAAGTTCTGCAATTTTGTCATTGGTTTTGACAATAATAAATAAGTTTGGCAAGCATCCAAAATTGAACGAAAAAGAAAATAAGATAAAAATTCCTTATATTTACATGTATTTGTCTAAATTTAATGGGAGAATCCCAAAAGTGTACATGTTAAGATAAAATCGTTGTTAATTACAGGATCAAATTCGTAAAATGTTTCCATTGACCCCAATTAAGATAAAGTAAACATCAATACGCACATTGCCATTACCAGACCGGAAAATTGCTCAAATTTTACTATATAAAGATATTCAGAATCAACATCGAGCGAATGATTATTTATTGTTAAATAACCTCAATAAATAACTAAGAATTGAATAAAAACGGCACTGGAAACCTCCCGAATTTCTCGTCAACCAATTTAAGAACTACATATCGTAGACATTTTATATTGCAATAAAAAGTTGGCAAAAACGCTTTCATTCAACTATCAATACTTGAGAAATACTCAATGTTTTCACCCACACTGGTCGATATGGAATTGCCGTTGATGAAAAATCATGAAAAACATTTTTGAAATTACCGTATCAGTACACACATATAACTCGCTTTACGGCCTGGATATCTTCTGGAAAAGTTGACTGTATAGCGAAAAAGCCGTATAACGAATCAATTCTTTCTGCATTGCGATTTTCATTTTTTTTCCCGACGTGAAACACATAAGTTGTAGTATTGTTAGCCAAATCCGACCTTGTTTGTGCAAACAGGAGTGTGTGCAATGGGTAACTTATCATATTTTTTGGCCACTTTCTTTAATCACAGCATTATTTTTTGGCCGTATAACGAAACATTTTGGGACGTAAATCGAAGAAGTGCCATAATTAAAAAAAGGTCGTTTATTGCAAAAGGCCGTATAAAGAGGTATGGGTGTATAGTATATACTATAAAATTATTATGAAACCTGTGTTGCGATTATCTTGCCTAAGTTTAAATACGTATTCTAATTGTGCTGAAAAATTCGTGAGGAGAAACTGTTATGGTTGTTATGAATGTCTTATAACAACGTCATTGGCATGCTGAAATTAAAAATTCGTATCACACTTCACATTAATAAAAATATATAGTATTCCATCAATTGGACAAACTTAGAAATGTAAGTGATCTTGGATTTTGTCAAAATTAAACTAACTCCAAAAATATTACTAAAGTTCGGTGTCTCCAAGACCAAAACAAAAAGCGCCAGTCAGAAAACATATTTTCTGCAATTTTTTTATTTTCACTGACAAAATTCAACATCTGATCAGCACTATGTGAATAAAAAAACTTCTTGTAATAGCATAATGCAAATTAACCACTGCTCATTTGCATTCACACCTACATGTATGATTGTGAAAAACGCATGCACTGCATTTTAAACTTTACTTACACACACACAAAAATAATGGAGGATCAGTACAACATAATAAATAGGGCTATAATATATTCCAATTAGAAGTTAAATAAAAACATAAAACTGTACATAGGATGATTCATTTGTTCGATATTTATCAGTTACACGTTGCAGCGTTAGATTGCCACCACAATTTTAAAGCATTGTGCAGAATGCAAGACTGATAAGTTACATGAGCAGCTGGAACAGTGTCTCACTCGAACATGCTTACGAACCATGGCAAGCTCCTGACGTATCCAGCCATTCTCGCTATTTTGAGTCGAATACATCTAAGATTATTCCCTACCATAAGAGATTCTCCCCTAGCTGATGACCGCTTCGATAAATGCACCAGTTGTATACTGTGGATTGCTTTAAATACTTATGATTTCATCAAATATTTCCAACACAATGAATTGTTTACTTTACAAACTAATATTCATATGTTATTTTTTTCCTGAAAAGCTAAAGCTCAATTTGGCATGAATACAAGTTCACTTTACAACTATTTTCTTAAGATATACATTTCATGTCAACTTGACAATGCCCTGGACTTTGTCCGTGAACTTAAAGAGTCACAAACATCACATTTGCAGGCGATGCCACCTCCAGCGCAACCTAACTTTGGCGACCATAAAAATCAAACGTTTTCCGATTGAATACGGCATGCTCTTGGAATCATTAGGAATCTGTCTGCTATAAATGGGACAGCTTTGGAACGTTGACTATGCACAACTCTGATAAGCACCAGACAAAAGTATTGAGGCCAAAGTAAACTCATTAAAATCGTCTTGAACATTAACACAAAAAATCAGCATCCATCATGACTAAGAGAGTGTATTTGTTGCCAAACACGCCTATTAAAAGTGTCGGCGAAGACATGCCCCACAACAGCTAGGGGACGATGTTGCATTTGGAATTTGAACAATTTTCTGCAAAAGCATCAAGCTAACCAGAGTTTTATTAATTCCCTCTGCTGTTGCAACACCATCGTAAAATAATAGTTTAAAAAATTAGGTTAATTTTCCTTCCAGAAGCAGTTTTTTCCGCAATTCATGAAGCTCCATTTCGTTGGTCATTTTTAGTACGTGGAGTTCTCTCTCGTGTTCCATTGCTTGATTAATCTTTTCGAGCCGTTTGGCATGCATCACAGCCTCCATTTCCAAGATGGTTTCTTGGGCAGCAGTCACTTTCCAGCGAGGCAGCTGCCTGTCAGAGGCCTTGTGACTTCTTTTAGCTCCTTCAGAAAATGATTTCAAAATGGATCAACCCATTATGTTAAGCAGCTGACACGTACTTATAATCATTCAGGGTATATTAAAGTGGTGCACATATTAACTAGCAGATCAACTAACCTTTGGGTTGCCATATGATCGGTGTGCTTGCCCTACTTATGCTAGGTGCAATAGGACTCAACGGGTCCGTGCTGGACGAACTGGTGTGTGCATCCTTCCCGATATCATCTTCCATGGCTGGTGCATCCGATTGTTCATCTACATCATGCACAACTACAATCGTTTCTGGTTCTATTTTATAAATCACATGATCTGAAACGCAGAAACACCACTGTGACATACCGATTGAGTCTCCAATGTTGAACAGTAGCAACAGGCAACACGCCTTACCTTGCTTGGCATCAACTTGGTAACACTGCTCTGCTGCAGTAAAATCGTTTGGCATGCTGGTAACCCTCGATATAATTATTCCACCGTTTTTCTCAGATGCCGGCGATGGCGGCGTTGGTGGTCCCATACCTCCGGTGATGAACATGTCTTGTCGGAATGCAGCTGCTTTTGCCTTCGACCGTTGCTTCATGTTGAACCAGAGTTTTTTTAGTTGTTTTGCAGACCTGTCATGCAGGCCCGTAATAACTGCAAATTCTGAAGCCACAATTTCCCAAGTTTCATTTTTCTGGGAAATGATTCTGCCATTCGTCTCCTTGCTCTCCAGCACCTGGTGGTGCTTTTCGACGAGCTGATACAAGAGGTTCTTTTCGAACTCGGAGTACGCTGCTTTTCTGGTTGTCATCGTTGCCCGATACAATGCCGACACGAATATTTGCACATGCCTGAAAAGTAATAGATGCGAATTAAAAAGGCTTGAGGATCGGATGGAGTCGAGCAAGATCTTCCAGAATCCAATAACAGATTTATCCCGAACAATACGATTTTCAAAACCCCTTGGAGTAATTGTTAGTTGCAAGATGGGAAACTCTAAAAAAAATATGCATAACCTTCAGAAATAAATTGCTTATTCGTACAAATGTTATTCTCCGATGTTTTAGCTAACCACAGAAACAAAGCAATGATTAATTCATATTTGTACACAGAATCGACGTCACAAATCGCGTTTAAATGAATATATTCATTGAAGGTGAACATCTGCCACCATCTGCTTTTTAGCATTGCTGTTCTACAGTTTTACAACTGTGCAACAACACATATAAATAGTGAATATACATGTTAGCCTTCAGTGAGTCACGTCATATCATGTCATAGTACAAATAGAGCTAAACCCATGTTTGACTGTTAGCAATATTTTCTTTCAAAATTATGACATGGATTCCCACAAAACAATGCTCCTCGTTTGACACAGCAAATCAATTTTAGTCTTATATATTTCTAAAGCAAATATAGCTCGCCTACAGCAGGGGAATATTGAGGTTTTGGTGTTTTCTGGAGTACACAGAACAACATGCCACAAGGAACTTTCTTCCCCATACATGTACTACTGTATTTCATGTAGTATGTGCCCGACTTCAAATGCAACGCAAAAGTAATTTGCAGTTCTTATAATTAAAAAAAAAAAACATGCAAACTAGTAGAACAAATTTATTTCATATATAACATACACTCGCCTTAACGGACGTCACCAATATTGTAACTTAATTAAAACGTCTGTAGTTCAGCCCCAAATCTTAATGATACGTTCCAGCTACAAATTGTATTTTTCGAGAACACCCTATAGAATTTTGAGTGTAGACAAACACCTCTCAAACATCAAACCGTACGTGCTACAAGCAACAAGGTTTAAACTCCTCACGTTTTTTTTTTTGCTAATTCATTATACAATATGTTGTTGTAATATCTAATTACGAGCAGTTGTGTAATCGCTTCGCAATGTAATGGTTGTCAAAATCAAGTAAATTCTAGTATGTATAGCCTAAATCTGCATTTATACCTACAAATGTACAAACTAGCTTAAATGCCTTCGGATGCTCTACAGTGTTTTTACCAAATTCAGTATTCAAAGACAAGTTATCACAGACAACTCTTGTTTGATTAATCCAGCAACGATAACATGATTTTTAGGTCATGGCAAAACAACCTTGAAATATAGTCTGGGAATATACCTAATAACCTTGCTATACTTTGTGCTACAAGCTGAAAGTATCTATCTCACACAATCTAGGGGGGAACGAACATGTGTCTTCTCAAACCCTAAAAATGGTCAACAATTTAAGGTATTATTGCCAGTGATTGTTATTGTTACAGTGACATATAGTCTGATAATCAACATTGTGTCATATGACAGCATGGCAGTATTAATAACATGCATACAATCAAATAGTAAAAAACATTCACCAACTAATCATTATATTTAAAAAAGGTTCAAAAAGTGAACTTCATTAAAAAAT
>JAQGBW010005016.1:0-12730 GCA_034698625.1 Julus scanicus
GAAGGCTCATCCCCTGGCGTTGGTGTTTAGCCCTCGTGTTGCAGAAATATGCCAACGTTAAAAATCAACAAACAAACAAACAAACAATACCCTTTTTCAAGAGAATGTTCCTAAGTCAGAAGCGATACATGATTGTTAGATTGAATTTCTTCTAAATCTGGGCATTCGCCAGGAAGGCTTGCTTTTTATTGCAAGCAATGGTTTCTCTTTATTTGAGCAATATTATTATATTCCCCTTTAATTCATAACGAGTTTTAAAGATACATTTATACATTTCAGGCCTGATGCTCGAGGCACTTTAACGCTCGCAACATCTTTAGATGCTGATGACTACAATATGAATCAAAAGAACCGTGGCCGCTTGTATCTTTTTAACCATAAAAACTTTGATCCAAAGTTAAAACTTAATACGAGAAATGGTACGGATGCAGACAGAGATAATATCAAATCTCTCTTCAATAGATTAGGATTTAAAGTAAAAGATTACAATGATCTTGCATATTGGGATTTAAGAGAAGTCATTGAAAAAGGTTTTATAAGTTTTTTTTTTTGTGAATGTGTCATTCGAAACATCAATTTCCATTGAAAAATAATTTATCTTGCTTTCTTCTCTAGCTTCTAAAGCAGACTATAGTGAGGATGACTGTTTAGCTATCGTCATGCTGACACATGGTGATGAAGGCTTCTTATATGCAAAAGATTCAAAATACAAAAACAGCGAGTTGTGGACGCCATTTCTAGGAAATTTGTGCCCATCGTTGGTTGGAAAACCGAAGTTGTTTTTTATACAGGTAGGATAGGTTGTAATTTTTCACGAATGGATGTGTTTTCGGTGGAATTTTGTTTGCCTGGATGCAAATTATTATTGCAATCCCTAGATGCACCAGCAAAAACTTAAATTTAGGACTATCACTGGCTATAAAGTTTGCCGAAAGTCTAATATGGTTGTAATTAAAATTAATTTGTTTCTAGCAGTAATATTTGATGAAACGATGGCTTGGTGAACTCTGCCAACAGTATTTTTACAGGACTCACTATTATGCTTTAAATTCTTATTTAGGCTTGCCAAGGCTCACAAGTTGATGCAGGAGTAAATGTTCGTGTTGAAGCTGACAGTATGCAAGTTATCAAAATTCCAGCTCATGCTGATTTTCTCATCGCATGTTCAACAGTACCTGGTAAGTGCGCACAAAACGTTTTAGTTATGAATTTGAAAGCGTTTAACAAGTTACTAATCTGCTTTAATTCCTGATGGTTAGGTTATTATTCCTGGCGCAATACATATGTCGGGTCTTGGTTTATTCAAGCTTTATACGATGTATTGACAAAGCATCATGAAACCATGGATCTATTGAGTATGATGACTTTAGTGAATCGTGCAGTTGCCTACAAATTTCAATCCAATGTTCCTACGGATTTGTCAATGCACGAAATGAAACAGATGCCTTATATTTGTTCAATGCTCACCCGTAACGTTTATTTACGTGCCAAATGACACCACTGTATTTTTTGGGATTCTTTATGTGGTTGTGCAATTTTATAATTTTCATATAATCAGTGTTTTGTGAATCAATTGAATCCTTGTTATGAATTTTTTTATATTTAAAGATATGCTGGCACCATGGGATGCTTAATTGCAACTATTGTCTCTTCACTGCAGGTTAGGTTATGACATACTGTTTTTGCCAGTATATATTTTTAATATTATCGCAAAATTAAAATACACTTGAGTGCAAAAAATTCGACTCACCTGCATGAATCGAGTAAACCGATTTAAAATCGGAAAAATGTGTTTTGTATACAATTTACTCCTGTTTATAATTCGTCTAGTGTGAAAAAGATTCACTGAATTTCTCTGGAGAATATCCCACAACTCGTGCGGCTACTTCTGATAGTGGTCATTTTATCAAGAAACCATTAATTAACACTAGGTCTGGATATGTGTTTATTAAGCTCTAATACTAAAATTGCATTCAGAAACTTACAGCCACAGGGATACAACGATGCATCTTTAATTTTATGACAATTAAGCTAATTATAAAGAGGAATAAATTGTCTACAAAACACATTTTCCTGATTTTAAATCTGCCATTTGGTTGCTGACAAAAGCACATTTTTACTTGATTCATGCAGGTGAGTCGATTTTTTTGCACTTAAGTGTTTATAATTGTATCAACTTGTGTTAAAAATTAAAATGTACTCCTAATGTTATTTTATTATTGAGTTTGAAAATAAAACTTCATGAACTCTAATGACTACCACTGATGTGTTTTTGAGTATGATGCATGTTATTACATCGTATATTGTATCCTGTACAAGTACTTGTACAATTGTGATATTTATGGCATAAATTGTTAACGTACTACAAAATTTTCTACATAGCCGTAAACCCTTATGCCAAATCTACTACTTGGCTAGACCTTTAATAGTTAGTACAGTATATGGAATCTTTTAAATGTAATGAAATTGGTTATTGTTACCTTTACTATTTTTACAATTTTCAGATCCGCAGTACCATAACCAACCTCTCGAACCGAGTTGCCTCTGAATTCTAAGTTGCAAGGTTCACTCCCCGTTCGAGGTCTGTGAGAGTTTTTATAGATGTGCAAAATTATATAAATAGTGACTCAAAGAGTTTAAACCAAGGTCTCTTGTTCGCTACACGTTTAAAGTTCCCTGTGTAGGCAAAATTTCCTGTTAGGTGATGGAAGGCTCACCATGTTTAGCTCTCATGTTGCAGAAATAGGCCAACGTTAAAAATCCACAAGCGGATATTGGCTAAATTTGAAGCAAAAATATTTAAGGCCTATTAAAACCGTGACTTGCTTATTTTCAGTTTTTTTTTTTAAATAAGTCTTGAATTAATAACTTCTAGTCCCTCGATCTGTTGGTCACCATCTGTCAGTGCCGGATAGATAAGATTTTTCCCAAAGCTGTTGTAACTTTGGCATGCTCTAAAATGTAAAGCCGGGGCCACAAAAGCGGCATTCGGCGATCCCCGAGTGACCGCTCGCCTTTTCCCGTCGAGAGTTGGTATTTTGTTCATTGTCAAAGTGGGTGAATGTTTACTTAGTGAGAAAATTACAATCTTTCCACTTATTCGTCAAGTAGTTTGTTAGTAAAAGATGCTGTATTGCATAAATGAAACCATTCCTTAAATAATTCCTCGATCAGTATGTTACAATGGAAAATTTTGCGTTGAGACATAATTTTATTTATATTTATGGTGAGTACAACTATAATTATGATTACAAGTGATTACAATATGATCGTCGCTCAGCAAAACGCGTTTGTGTTCTAAAGTGCTCACCTTGCAGCAGCATTTATAGAAATGACAGACACCCAGCTGCGGAATCGAACCTACAAAGACAACGGAACCGAAGAAAACGATTAGAGATCGAAGACCTGGTTCCCATGTCTAGCCCTCACATCTGTTTAGCCTCTTAATTATTACTCTGATTACTTTTTTTGCATCCTTCCATTATAAACAATTGGAACTAACTAGAGGGCTGAGATAACTAGCACACAGGTATTTTAGAATTATTCTAGATATCCCTGACCTGTCTCCTTGGATATAAAAGCGGACTATTTGCTCTGTCAAGTATTCTTGTGCTGACTCTTAAACACACTGTTGGTAGACTATGTCTATGGCCTGCCCCATGCAAGAACTACTAACATAAGAATGTGCCTTGTTTGCAATGTACCAATGGGCAATGGCGAAGTCTTCACTAACCTCTCCCATTCATCTTCCAGAACTAAGTCCTGTTAGCACGTAACCTCCGGTTTACTTTGAACCCCATCAGGAGTACACCTCCCTGGTCTTGTGGCTGGCCATGAGTTTTCCAACCCTCTCAATACATAACAAAAGAAAAAAAATCGTGTTTTTATTTGAAAAATTCGGATTAAATTCGGAAAAAGTTCTATTGCAGGAAAAACAGATTTTTCATTGAAAAAAAATCGTGGTCTAACTGTGGGAATCGTATTTTTACTGCAGGAAAACCTCATTTTATCTGGGTAAAAATCGTATTTTTACTGCAGGAAAACCTGATTTTATATGGAAAAAATTAGGAAAATCTTATTTTCATTGAAAACAATCGTACTTTAACCCTAGAAAAATCGCATTAGTACTGCAGGAGAACCGGATTTTTCATAGAAAAAAACTACATTTTTACCTCATGAAGATCATGTCTGTAGTGCATGAAAATCGTGTTTTTTTTCTGGAACAAAATTGCGTTTTCACCCCAGAAAAGATGTACTTTTACTGCGACAAAACTGCATTTTCACCCCCGGAAATTTATATTTTTACTGCAACAAAATCGGATTTTTTATGGAAACAAAATGCATTCGTCTAGAATTTAGATCTCCAAGATCCCGTTTATATAAGCCTCAAAAATACACACATGTAGTGCAAAATGACAATTGTAACATAATTTTTCTTCCCGGGTGTCTCGCCGAAAAAATTGCACCCCCAAAAGAATGCCTTCCAGAGCGGAAAATTTTAAAATTACAATATGATTTTAAAATGATTTGAAGTGCTTCCATTTTAAATTTCCCGCCGTTATTTGCCGTTTGACATTTCCAGAGGGCGTAACAGGAGTTTTAGCCTCACAATCACCTGTAGCCTCTAATTTAGCCATTCAAAAAGCTTTATGAAAAGCATGATCTCTGCTAAGCTCTGTCTCATTCGTGAAGATGACGCTTCTAGGGGAGGATTTGAGGTAAATACGAATTGAGTTAATTTATTTTTAATAATATTTCCTCTATCGTATTATTCGTAAAAAATTACAAAAGGTGTCGGATAATAAACTGTAGAAAAAGAAGTGTATCAAAGTATGCGAACAGCTTTATAAATTATATGTTGTCAGTTATCCCATGATGAAGAATGGCCATGGCAAACTGATAATTAATGAGCAGCACGTTTCATGTAAAAACCAAATTAGTAAATTGTTGAAATATTAAATGAAATGAAATTATTTGTAAAATTATGTTTTATCTAAACGATGCACTTTGACATGAGCTGTGCATGTGCAGAGTTCGAAGCCTGTGTCGGCTGAATGTAGTTATATGTGGTTAATTTCCAGACAAATGCCCCTAAAAATGGACCGTGGCCTTGGTTTTTTCCTTCTTCTTCATTTGTAAAACATGAACTTGGGCACCGAAAGTTTTCAGGCCAAATAATGTACATAGGGATTTTAAAAATGTTTGGTTGGAACATTTGGTATGTACATACTGCATGAAGGATGCATGTGGCAGTTGCACATGCATTAGTTGGGCACATGCTTTTGTTTCATTTTTAAGTTGTTCCATAACAGTTAAAGAACAAAAAAAACGTTCAATTTGGATTCTGCCTTTAAAATTCCAGGTTTGTTTATCTACTATTTAAACACTTTCCGTGTTTTTTCTATTCATGGCATTACCACAGAAAATAAAGCTTCCAAGTGCAATGTGTTCTGTGCTGTTGTCAGTTTACAACACACCAGAAGGTTTGGCTGATATTGGTCCATGCATTAATTGAGCCAAATAAGAACTAGCGACCTTTGGACGTTCTTGCTTAATTTACCGAATACACAGAACCGTAGACCTGTTTACAAAAAAAAGCTACTGCATGCTGCCATTTCTGATAAAGATGGTCATAACATATGAGGAAGTTGTTATACGTTAATTATAGCTGAGTTGTAGCTATACTGCTTTGAATTAAGCAATGCAAACACTGTAATGTCATAGCAGTTTAATTAGACCTTGTGTTTTATATCAGCTTATGTTTTTTGCAAAACGTTGTTGGGGGATTACTTTCAAGCATTAAAAAGTAGTTCAAATTCCAAATTGATAAAGATTGGAATAAAATCTGTGCAACAGCAACCAAAAAATGATCTTGACAAATGCCTGCGAGTTTTAAGCTTACTATGCTGCCTTTTACGTTTTTGAACTATAAACCCAACTAAACTTTAATTTCATCTATCAGATAAGTATAACATGAAGAAGTGTGGAAGCTTATGTTACTGGTTTTTAATTTAGGGGATGGTAAATTGCAAACATATATTAAATGAATACATTTTAAAAAGTATATGCTTAAATTTCCATACATGCAAGAATAACGTACCGATTGACCACAATATTTATTAAATTGCGGTTTAGAAATTGCTCTTGTCATTACTTGTAAGCATTGCATGTACAGTAGAACACACCGTTTCAATTTGAAGTCCTACAGTTGCTTAGTAAGCTAGAATTTAAAAATATTTGGCAATAAACACCTTGTCTTTATATCTTTTGCGGCGAACAACTGTGCAAGTTTTAAATATACTTTGATGAGGATATCCTTTCAAAATTTTCACATATGTGCAATATCACCATTGATATGAAGTATTCAAGTTTGTTGACAGCTGTTGTATTTTACTCAAAGTGGTGAATGTAGGATGTTACTTGCAATGAATGAAAACTATTGATGTCATAGTAATTGCTGAGTATTAGAATACTGTCTAAATTTCAACTGAAAGTGTGGATCACAGATTAAAGAAAAATTGGTTTCTTGCGTTGTTTTAGTTAGTTTCAAGAATTTTATACCACAAAAAGCTAGATTACAATATGATTGATATTATCAAGTGTATGATTATGTAATAACAATTGATATACACGTTTTCAACCACAAATATTGATTAATATATAAGCCGTGCTGTGAAAAATGATTAATTTTGAAAAATTTGATATCATAGATGTTATTGGCATTGAGTAATTTCCTGGAAATGGGTGTCTCTGACTTTCTGGAACAATTCATTTTACAAATCATAATTATTCCTAGATTTACAATTTTGAAGTAAAATACATTTGTGTGGTGTGGGCATTAAGTTCTATAGTTACTATTAGGCATTCGTTTTTTATTACCACACATTGTTAAGCTAGTTATTTTTAACAACAGCTTCTAAACCTGTGACTTTGCTTCCTTTCCAGTTTTTTTTTATTGCGCTACTTTGAGCTGCCTAAATTTCATTCATGCCAATCAAATATTTACAAATGCATCTATACTATTAAGTTTTAAGCGATGAGTATTAATTATAGCGTGGTAATTATTTTGCTGTACCCTGAACCTTGTATTGGAAAATCCTATTTGGGATGTCTACATAAGAATGTTGTTATCAACATTTTCTAAATTAGTTGCAAACAACTGTCATCATCTCCTTGGTCGTCATTGCTTGATGAATGGCTGCCACACTTTGAGTGAGTGACTAATGAAGGCCCACAGCTTTATCTGCACTGGATACAGAAATGCAATATTTTGTATTGATATGCATGTAGATCCATTAAGGCTGGTCGAAACTGTTACACTGGCAAAGCTAAAAATTTGCTAATTTAAATTTGATTTTACAGCATCTCTTACCGAGCAGAACAGACAAATAGCTCAACATTGGGAAAATATCAATTATCTGATTCTGTTACAGCCAGCAGTATGATATTTTCCTTGACCTTGCACATGATTCTGATAAGGCTATTCAACAATGCAGGCAGAAAAATCCAGTCTATACAACAACATTTTTCATTTCGGGAAACAACCGTGAAGGAAGTTGGCAAACTTTCCTTCCCTAAACATCTCATGCATCATGGGCAATGGTATTTTGGTTTGGAAACCATGCTGGTAAATCCAGCCTCTGGATTTCTTCAACTTAGGTATTCAGATACTATACCACAAAAAAATGAATTCATTAAATTCCTCGTTTCTGTTGTTTGGTCATTCATAACTTCAAAGAGTTGAGTGCGTCAAAGGATTGTAATACTACCTTAGGGCATAGACCTCGAAATTCTCAATCAAAACAATTACTTTCTGCATTTACTAGTAAGGTCATAACGTGCCTCATGGTCAGAGCCCTTCCTGGATGTATCGGAATGTACCAAGGATTGCAATAGGACGCATCTCTATTTTATTGGCCCAATTAATGTTCTGCCTATTCGTTTTGTGACTTCCTGTTTCCGTCCGAATGATGATTGGCATCCAAATGGTTCCACGGTTCTTTTTAAACTGCGCTCTATTAGAAAGTGTACCCTGGGAATGGAGATGTGGTTATTTGTAAAGTTGCTTTTAATAGCATTGCTGAATTTGTACATCATGGATTTAAGGAATATGAAAGTTATCTTATTGACCATGAAACAACCACTATCGAGATAGCCGACCCAGTCGGGGGCCCCTTAGCTGCCATACATACACTGCTGAACTTGTTCTACAGAGAAAATTTAGCCAACATAATGCAACAAAACTCGTTCAACTCTACAAATATCTGCAATACTAAAGTAATGAATTTATTTTTATTTTCTAGGGAGAGCATGCTCTTAGCTTTGGGTAATCCATTGTTAGATGTTATTGCTGTTGCAGATCAGGGTTTACTTGACAAGTAAGTAATATTATATTTAGGTCGTCATGCTTTAATGCTTTGGCCAATGTCCTGTTTCACTGCAATGCAACTATATCAATGCATCAATTGTCTGTGACAAATTTGTATTTCAGATATGGCATGAAGCCAAACAATGCTATCCTTGCAGAAGAAAAGCATAAAACGATGTAAGTAATGATCTGACACACTATAATTACCCTATTAAATTGGGTATTTTGTAAATTTTTCTAGTTATTAAAACAGGCGAAATAATTGTCTTTTTTATGCCAGAATTTCCATATTTGTTGTTCCTAGTTCATGTTTTTAAAAATGTTGTGTGTTTTATTTTAGTTGTGATGAAATGGTGCAGAGATTTAAAGTGGAGTATGTAGCTGGAGGTGCATCTCAAAATACATGCCGAGGGATTCAGGTCTGTATGAGGCACAAATTAACTATGCATGTACATATAGGGTGTCCCAAAATTCATGCAAGATTTGAATTTTGCGCCATTTGTGCAGTAAAGTGTTGCCAACGGGGAAAAAACCACAGTGTGACAGCTGACAATTCAGTGCTTTAAAAAATGAAGCACTACATGAAAGAACAATGCATTTTTATTGTTGAGCAATAATTTAAAAGTTACGAAGGTTTGGCAGCTACAGTTTGCAGTTTACGTACAAATTATGGTCTGAATAGTGATTAAATTCATCAACTGTGAAGAGATTAATTAAAAAATTCTGGGAGACTGGATTAAGTAGTGGTCTTAGACACTCTGGTCGTTTTACTCCAAACAATGATGCAGTTCGTAAGAGTGTTGCTGTGAGTAGCTGTAGAGGGGAACTTTGTAAGTATGAGGATGCAAATCTTTTGCGAGAACACGCTGTGGAGAGCTTTGTGAAATGTCCAATTCTCGACCACGGTGTTGAATTGATGTTCCTGTACTCCAAACAATGATGCAGTTCGTGAGAGTGTTGCTGTGAATAGCTGTAGGGGAACTTTGTAAGCATGAGGATGCAAATCTTTTGCGAGAATACTCTGTAGAGAGCTTCGTGAAATGTCGAATTGATGTTCCTGGACTCTCAGCAACACTCTCACGGGCTGCTTCAATGTCTTGTGTTAAAAAATCACTATTCCATCCATATTTTGTACGAAAATTGCAATTTGTAGCTGCCGAGCCTTCATTATTTTTAAAATATTGCTCAACAATAAAAATGCATTGTTCTTTCGTCTAGCGCTACATTTTTAATAACCCTGAATTGTCAGCTGTCACGCTGTCTTTTTTTTGTCGTTGGCAACACTTAACCACACAAATGGCGAAAAATTCAGTCTTGCATGGATTTTTAGACACTCTTTATTAAAGATGGATAAAATACATTAATATTAATCTGGAAAAAAAAATTTTTAACAGTGGATTATTGGTGTCCCAAATGTTGTTGTCTACATGGGTTGTATTGGTAGAGATAAGTTTGGTGAGATTTTAGAGACTAAAGCTAGGGAAGCTGGTGTTAATACCCACTATATGCACCATGATACACATCCAACTGGTACGTGTGCAGTTGTTGTCACCGGGCAAGAGAGGTAAGCTTAATTTACAAAAAAAAAATCAATTTCAAATTTGTAAAAAAAGTAGAAAATGCAAATTATGTTTTCTTTATTTTTCATTTTTGTAAGATCTCTTTGTGCTGATCTCGCTGCTGCCAACTGTTTCAACATTTCTCATGTAAAAAAACCTGAAAACTGGAAGTTTGTTGAGAAAGCATCTTATTATTATCTCACTGTGAGTCTTATTTCGATGGCCATCTGTAAATTTTATCCAATTTTCACTATCATTTAGTTACGTTGGATTTTATTTTCATTTTTGCAGGGTTTCTTTCTTACCGTGAGCCCCGACACAATGCTTGAAGTAGCTCGGCATGCTAGCGAGCACAAGAAACCTGTAGCTATGAATCTCAGTGCCCCATTTCTCATCCAAGCTTTCTTCAAACCAATGATGGAATTAATGCCATATGTGGATATTCTATTTGGCAACGAGACAGTATGTTTCTCTTTTGTTCTATTCATGAGCTATTGCTAGAAGCTTTTAATTGCTAAGTGATGTAATATCTTGCATGAAACATCTAGGAAGCTGCAGAATTCGGCAAGAAGAATGACTTTGGAACTGATGACTTACAAGAAATTGCTTTGAAAATAACCCAGTTAAAGAAATTTGACGAGAATCTCGGCCGAATAGCAATTGTGACACAGGGTCCAGGCACTGTGATTGTTGCTGAAAGTAAGTATTATCAAATTTTACAAAATATTACCAAATAACTGCAAATTCGCCATTAACTGATAATACAATTCCAACAAAAAAACATTTCATGAAATTATGCAGCAGGGGAATTTAGTAAAGTGGAAAGTAGTCATACATCTTTGCTTCAAGACTTCGTGATTCGTGTTAATGTTTCATATTTCCTAGATGGGAAAATTTCTGAGTATATTGTCGAACCATTAAGCGAAGACAAGATTGTTGATACAAATGGAGCTGGTGATGCTTTTGTAGGAGGTATGTGAAAACATTATATTTACTAACTGTCAATTTGGGATAATGAAGGCTAAAGGTTGTGTAAATATCTTATAGCACAAAGTTAATTAACCCGTTGCAATTAATGATTCAGATCTGTTTTGATCATGCTCTGGATATTGCCTTTTAGCAACTAATCCTAGTTAACGCTCCCAAGCATTTCTGTCCAAATTGACCAAGATTGTGTTTTTTTCTCTTGTTGTTGCCAATCGCTGTCCATTAACTTTTTAAAACATGCCATATTGATTGCCTCCACCAACAATTTGATGCCCCTGCATTAGGGCGCTAGATAAACTTAATAATCAGCATTTTACTTGCTGTTATATTGACTTTATCCGATTTATCAATTCTTATCTTTTTTTACAGGGTTCATGGCTATGTACATCCTGAAGAAGCCTCTGGAAACATGCGTCAAGTGTGGCATTTATACAGCTCGCAAAGTTATTCAAGAGTCTGGTTGCACTTATCCAGCCAAATCTGGTTTCAAAGAATAACAATTGCTCAACAAGTACGTATGTACATTCCGTCATCAAAAGGGGCAAAAGCCCTATCATCTCTCATCTTTTCTCTTGTGAGCAGTAGTGAATCCAAAAAATCGTTAAGTTTATTACTGTTGATTATTATTTGTTGCTGTTGCCAACGTTAATGGTTTTGGATTCAGGAGATGGTGTGCATTTAAGAAATTTCCCAAAGTTTTATTATGGCAATACCTCTATACATACGGAACATTTCGTGCTAAAGAACAGAGTTGGGTCTGAGCTGCTCCCTAAACTTGTATCTACCACTAATTAATGAATTAATTGCATTGTTAAGAATATTTATTCCACTGGTATTGTCTGATCCGTAGTAGACTTGAGTAAATATTATAATTTAATCTTTAACTGGAATCCAAATTGTTAAAAACAGATGTCATATGACATTATTCTTTGAAATCAATCTCAGACTTAATTGCTGTTCTAATAAGCAATAGCGGTGTAGGCCAAATTACCTCAAAAATACTGTTCCATGACTTTTAATAGATTTGAAAAATGTAAACTATTTTGCACATGTAGATGACAGTTACAAACTGGAATTTTAAATGACAATAAAGTGACAGCAATGTAATATTGCTGATAATTTCTGATTTGAGTTTCTGGCATCATGGTTAGAACTGTACATTGTGTTCATCTATATGTAAATTTTATAGGTTTTGATCTATTTTTCAAGCTCCACCAGCAATTATTTTCCTCATACCGTGGAACCCTAGATTGTTCGAGTTAAGTGTTGACTTACCGAGCTAGGTGGGGTAGCGGTAACGCTATCGGTCATTCAGGAGACCTGGGTCAACTCCCGGGTTGGCTACCATGACTGGTTTTCGCTGTTTTCCACAGTTGTTTCCAGGCAAATGCCATGATCGTTCCTCTAAAAATCGGCCGTGACCGTGCTCCTTTCTCTGTTCACATCTATTATAAATTACCAACAAATAAAAAACAACAACATAAATTGCCAGAGGGCTGAGGCCCACAATGCACATGCGCTTAGATAGTGTGGACCGAGCCTAGCTCTGATAACTCGAATGTCCACATCTATTTAGTATTTAAAAAAAATTCTAAATCAATTTTAAACTTTTTATTTTATATAAAACAATTAAAAATATTTCCTTTTGAAAATTACAGGTATTTATTATAAGGTTAATACATGCTTATACAGTATGTTTGAGCATTCTAAGAACAAAAATATGTATGTACTGTATTCAGTTTTAAGGGGGATCACAACCCTATCACTTTCAATGGGTGAAATTTTGAAACACAATTTCAGATAAACAGAAAGAGAT